>BPLR01003903.1:0-74567 GCA_021605095.1 Caerostris extrusa
AACGCGACAAATTGAGGTCGCACGCAAAAACGCAGATAGCCGATCGCAATGTATTCATCCGACGCACCTATGTACCAAATTGCAGCCAAATCGGTCGCAATTTACTCTCAAAAACGCTAAAACACGCTTAAAACAGCTCGCAGAGCCCCCAGAGCGTCGATTTGTGACTTAAACGCATTAAGGGGGTCGCTTAGGGCGTGAAACGCTATTGAACGACATCCACATTGTGGCCCTAGCACGTTAATTTCTCCCCATATGGGCACGTTGTATATCGGCACTTGCGCGATCGGGACTAGGCGAACGCACGGCCATAACTTCTACAAATAATTTCTCACAGACACGCGGTTGGTGCCTATAGATTCGTGGCGTTGTATTACATCCCCTGGAAGCGACAAATAAATTATTCCTATGCAACTTTTTGTGTTTCGGCCAAATGCAGTTTTTGGCCAAATTCGCACCTGAATCTGGCCATAACGCGACAAATTGAGGTCGCACGCAAAAAAACGCACATAGCCGATCGCAATGTATTCATCCGACGCACCTATGTACCAAATTGCATCCAAATCGGTCGCAATTTACTCTCAAAAACGCTAAAACACGCTTAAAACAGCTCGGAGAGCTCCCCAGCGCGTATTGACTTAAACGCATACTTGCGAATATCTACCGAAATAAATTTGCTAGGGCAATGATTTTAAGGGGGTCGCTTAGGGGCGTGAAACGCTATTGAACGACATCCACATTGTGGCCCTAGCACGTTAATTTCTCCCCATATGGGCACGTTGTATATCGGCACTTGCGCGATCGGCACTAGGCGAACGCACGGCCATAACTTCTACAAATAATTTCTCACAGACACGCGGTTGGTGCCTATAGATTCGTGGCGTTGTATTACATCCCCTGGAAGCGACAAATAAATTATTCCTATGCAACTTTTGTGTTTCGGCCAAATGCAGTTTTTGGCCAAATTCGCACCTGAATCTGGCCATAACGCGACAAATTGAGGTCGCACGCAAAAACGCAGATAGCCGATCGCAATGTATTCATCCGACGCACCTATGTACCAAATTGCAGCCAAATCGGTCGCAATTTACTCTCAAAAACGCTAAAACACGCTTAAAACAGCTCGCAGAGCCCAGAGCGTCGATTTGTGACTTAAACGCATACTTGCGAATATCTACCCAAATAAATTTGCTAGGGCAATGATTTTAAGGGGGTCGCTTAGGGCGTGAAACGCTATTGAACGACATCCACATTGTGGCCCTAGCACGTTAATTTCTCCCCATATGGGCACGTTGTATATCGGCACTTGCGCGATCGGGACTAGGCGAACGCACGGCCATAACTTCTACAAATAATTTCTCACAGACACGCGGTTGGTGCCTATAGATTCGTGGCGTTGTATTACATCCCCTGGAAGCGACAAATAAATTATTCCTATGCAACTTTTTGTGTTTCGGCCAAATGCAGTTTTTGGCCAAATTCGCACCTGAATCTGGCCATAACGCGACAAATTGAGGTCGCACGCAAAAACGCACATAGCCGATCGCAATGTATTCATCCGACGCACCTATGTACCAAATTGCATCCAAATCGGTCGCAATTTACTCTCAAAAACGCTAAAACACGCTTAAAACAGCTCGGAGAGCCCCACAGCGCGTATTTGTGACTTAAACGCATACTTGCGAATATCTACCGAAATAAATTTGCTAGGGCAATGATTTTAAGGGGGTCGCTTAGGGCGTGAAACGCTATTGAACGACATCCACATTGTGGCCCTAGCACGTTAATTTCTCCCCATATGGGCACGTTGTATATCGGCACTTGCGCGATCGGCACTAGGCGAACGCACGGCCATAACTTCTACAAATAATTTCTCACAGACACGCGGTTGGTGCCTATAGATTCGTGGCGTTGTATTACATCCCCTGGAAGCGACAAATAAATTATTCCTATGCAACTTTTTGTGTTTCGGCCAAATGCAGTTTTTGGCCAAATTCGCACCTGAATCTGGCCATAACGCGACAAATTGAGGTCGCACGCAAAAACGCACATAGCCGATCGCAATGTATTCATCCGACGCACCTATGTACCAAATTGCATCCAAATCGGTCGCAATTTTACTCTCAAAAACGCTAAAACACGCTTAAAAACAGCTCGGAGAGCTCCCACAGCGCGTATTTGTGACTTAAACGCATACTTGCGAATATCTACCGAAATAAATTTGCTAGGGCAATTGATTTTAAGGGGGTCGCTTACGGGCGTGAAACGCTATTGAACGACATCCACATTGTGGCCCTAGCACGTTAATTTCTCCCCATATGGGCACGTTGTATATCGGCACTTGCGCGATCGGCACTAGGCGAACGCACGGCCATAACTTCTACCATCCAAATCGGTCGCAATTTACTCAAAAACGCTAAAAACACGCTTGTAGTATTGTTAATATTGTAAATAAATTACTGTAAATAGAAAGATTGGAGTGTTTCCGTCCACCAGACGCCTACAAACAATATCTGACACAACTAGTCGCTAGCAGGCGATAACAATATATAGCTGAAAACATCTACTGTGTCTTCTCCCATACCATTAATTCTTTCATTGTGTGGAAGTGGGACATCTATACACAATTATAAAATTGCATTCTGAATACAATTCTACTCTTCTGCTCTTATTAATCCATCACCTTCTTTAATTACACTTCATTAACAAAACAATAAACAATCTCCAAGAAAATTTATTATTATACCAATTTATGAAGCCTCTAATAACTATGCCTTCATCTGTTAACGACTACCCAATTTGCTGTGGAAAAAACCCTCCCAGTATTTCTTCTACTTACAAATCTATTAAAGCAACTGTTAATGTGGTCAATAAAAAATCATTGCTTTTAATTTAACAAATTCTTTAAAAAATGTAACATTATTTTCAAAGTTCCACAAAACTCCAATAACTTATCGCGTTATATGAATAAACAAGGCGAGATATTTTTTTTTAATCTTTTAATGCCATGCCAACATGACTGACTCATAAACAACGGATTATTAATATCGAAAGCCTGTTTTTAAAATTTTAATTGACTCTTCGTGCAATGTCTACTCTATAAATAACAGATATCTTTAGAATTAACTTTTGCTACTTTACCAAACATCTATTAGATATGTTCAAATCCCTATGCAATTTAATAATTAATTATTCAACTTTTCTTGAATTTATATTATCCTTTTAGCCTAGTCGGTTTTTGTATCCAATTGTTTACAGCGATGGGTCAGAAAAACGGACATTTTAGACTGTGGCCCCAGTTGACTGAAACGATTTGACTCATAATTAATACTCTGGAACTTATGTAATTGTTCATAACGATAGATTCCAATGTTTTTCCATATTTGAGCCACACATATATATATATATATATCATCGTCATCATTTAAAGAGGAAATAAGAGAAAATTACATTAAATTGATTTATATATATTATAAATAATATGAGTTTTATTCCTTAAAACAGATCTCCTCTCAGAGGACATTTACCTCGAATCCAATTCCAAAGGGTGTTTTAGAAGCAGAATATAGACCTTTTGTCATATTCACATCAGTGGCGTTTACACCCACAAATCTAAAAATGAAAAAAACATTTATAAAATTATCATTTATTATTTGCATTCTTCACATTTTGTCAATTAACGGAACAATTACATGAATATCAAAATATTTTGAAACCATTCTAGTAAAAAAAAACTATATAAATACCTATAATCTAGTACACATATTAGGTGTTAAATTTAGTCAAACTCTATGGATTTGGTTAATTGCCTCACCCATATGCTCATACTGTGACGAAAAAAGAAGTACATTTTTTTTTCAAAAGCAATACATGATTTACAGAAACAAATTACAGAACACTTTTTGGTTACAACGTGTCATCCTTCTTCTGGATTTTTGACGTGGGGCAGCATTCAAGATTTCAGAATGTTGATTACTGCATTCAGTCGCTCTTAGGCTGGAAGAAGATAGGAGGAGGCCGGGCGTCGTACACAGCATTGTCCTGCAGTTCGGGTATGCTGTTGATATATTCCTTACTGGCGCAAAAGCATTTTGGTAGCAACTCCGGACACACTGGTGTGCTTGGGCTGCTTTTTAGTCAGGTGCTTAGGCGGTAGTTGGAAACCATCACCATCAGCTGGTCTCTTGTCTTTCCTGCTATCATTTGGCTGCATAGTCGATGCAGAGGGGCCATCCAAGATGGGCAATGCTGGAGCACTAGCGGATGCAAGGAGGTCCCTTGCAATCTGTGCACGTTTGCACCGGTCATCAATTTCAAGAAGGGAGGAATTTGAATAGTGCGATTCCAAATTCGTACTTTAGGCTATCCATGGCTTTGTAAAGTCCAGCCATCTCTGAGTGGAGCTGGTGGCTTCCGGTGCATCAGGGCTTGGTTTTGGCAATTTGAGTTGCCGTGGTCATCAGGTGCTGTTTGAGTTGGGATGCCTTCCGCAGCATGGCTTGGTTGATGAGAACGAACTCATCAGTGATTTCACGGATTGGCAAAGCAGGCCCAAAGGCTTGTTGGGCATTGTCCTTGGTCCATTTCCATGTTCGTTACAACATCAGGGCTGTCGGGAGAAAAGGAGTCGACACTACAAGGAGGCGGTGGGTCCTCTACTAAAACACCAGCAGAAGTCTGGCTCATCATAAAAAGTCCGAGAACTCACAATTCAAAACAATTCCAAACTGGAAATCAAAGCGTAAAACAATCAAAGTCAGAAACGATTGCGCAAAAACAATCAAAAGTCCAAAAGCGATTTTAGAAGGGAGCAGTTGAGAAAAACACGTCCTCACAGTTCAAAATCTAAAACCAGAATCGATACTGACTGACTGACTTTCGGCAGTGCGAAATTGGAATCGATACTGACTGACTCCAAACAGTTTTCTAATTGTTGCAACATGCTAAGTACGATGAAATTTATTGCCACGTTCTTTTATGCATTCCAAGCTCCATTTCTAGGTCTACAAAAGTTTTTTCCCCATGCTAATTTTCAATAAGCATGAAAAAAAAACACATCATTTAATATTTGCTCTTAATCTAATTGTTTTAAAGTAGACAGCATATATGTATATATATATTCTTCCATGAACAAGTTTTTGTTTTGTGCAGATTTTTTTTCCCTCTATTGGACCTTAATTGGATAATTCGAGATAAAGCAGTCAATGAGCGAGCTGAAATCTCAACTATAAGAAAGTGCAAACATTTGTTGTTGTTGTTTTTTATGGGGGAAGGGGGTAAATATGTCAAATTTGTAGCCAAAAAAAAGAATATTTTCGGAAAGTTTGGCTTTTCTTGTTTTAATTGGAAGAAAAAGCAGTTAAAGAGTAATATTAAAAGCATCTGAATTCTTGTGGAAGGTTGAGGTTCCCCAGCTGAAAGAATCAATCAAAAATGATTCAAACGATTCAAAGAAGATGATTTTGATACGAAAGACCAGATATGTATGAAAAAATTAATTGTAAAAAACTGAAAAGGGTCAACTAAAGGGTTAACTAAAAAAATCATAAACTGATAGCACCTGAAGAAACCATTACTGAAAAAGAAAATTGGCTACCATTTTCAACACGGCAATGCTCAACCGCATGTTCTGAAGCAAGCCAAAACCTATTAATGGTCAAGCTCAAGCAATATTAAGGTTAAATATAATTTTGACGAGTTTGATGCATTTCATGTATGATATAAAAAAATAGTTGATCTTGAAAAATATAAATCAAGACTAATGGTAGAACAATTTCAAGACAAAAAAAAAAAAAAAAAAAAAAAAAAAAAAAAAAAGACACGATGAATTTATTTCCTGCATGAGGAATTTACCTTTTTACATAATAAATTTTATTTAAGTATATACCTCCAAACTTTTATAAGGCATTAAGAACAACGCGTGGAGATCAAATTTTAGATTTAGATAACTCGGAAGAAGAAGATATTTGTTATGATGAATAAACATAAACTTATGTCAACAAATGTTATTGTATTATTTTAACATAAATTTCTTATCTTTTTTCAGCTGCCAAAAGGTATAAATCCTAAAATTTTTAAGATAATGTTATTATCCCAATAAAAACTTCCATTTTTATTTACACATCATGAACATATCTTGTATTGTTGCACGGTCTGCTCTTAGGAAAAAGACTTTATATACTTTTTTTTATCAAATGAATAAACCAAAGATTTTAAAAATTATTGTATTAAAAAACATTAATCTTCTCAATTTTTGTTTTCTGGACTTAACCCACATTAGCTTCGTGACTCAAAGAATAAAAAATTAATTCCTTTCTAACCAAAGCAAGTATAAAAAAATTAAATTAAATAATCTTTATAAGACAGATAAATTACAGGACCAATATATATATATATATATAATGCTCCCTTAATTATGAAATATAAATTTATAAATAAACAAACCACTAAAATAAGTTTCTAAAAATATGTGTAACTACTTTCACAATTAATAATAATAATAAAATGTACTCAAGGCTCGCCCAATGCACTACGTAAGCCAGATGAATATTCGCTAATTCCGCCGTTCTACAAAAAAAAAAACTCAAAGGTTAATCATTCTACTACTATCATGACGTACCATATATAAAATGAAAAGTGTCTGATCGGAACTCCCGCGCCCGTTTAACGCCCTCTATCGCTTCTGTAAAGCTTTACCGACCCAGCGTTGCTATGTGATTGAGAGTAGTTTAGGCGTACACTACACCTCCTAAAAGTTTATAAACCTAGTGATGAAGTTTCATGTATACTGATTTAATAACGTGACAAAAAAAAAAAACACTTTAGTATCTTAAAAATTCATATAACGTTAAAATTCAAAATCTGAAAAAACAAATTGAAACTCAATTACCCATTATGTTTCTACAAATTAATTTTTAAGGGAAAAATGGTCAGTTTTTAATACTTTAAACTAACAGAAAACAAAAGAAAAAAATTCTTCTTACTTATTTTTAACGCAAATTTCATCTTTTCCAGGATGGCACATTTCCACCGTTTCTATGGAAACAGCTTCACGAAAGTTTGATGTCAGCTTCTGCACCATCAATTTTTTAAAGGTTTTGGGTTTAGATGCCATTTTTAAAGCTGAAGCTGAAAAATAAATCCAGTATTTTTATAGTTGTCAACAAAAATAAAAAACGAAGCTTTAAACTGCTATATTTTTTGCTTTTATGGAATTGAAATGTCTAAATCTTTTTTACTTTAAGCTTCAACTTACTTTCATTTCATATTGAACTAGATATACTTTGGAGATTTGTTGTTGTTTTTTATACTACTTGGTAGATAAGACTAGACTAGATCAAGTTCGAGAACCCATGTGGTCACATGGATCAGACGGTCTCTGACCGTGAGAAACAAGTCACGTTATCTCTCTCTGCGAGTAATCCGTGTCTGCGAGAAATCCCTTTTACGTGTAAGAAAAATCGACCCTGGTTGAAGCAGAGAGAGAGGGTTAACTCACTCTTAGGGTTCCGCCCACACTAAAGTGCGAGACAAGAGAGTCGTTCTCTAAAACCAATTATAAACAGGTGTGTCTCAACGTGGACAAAACTCTTGGAGTTTGTCAACTATCACAGGGCGGCCTACCATCACAACTTATACACGCTATATGGGGGCGGGGGCAGTTACTGCTGTGATGTAGCACCCGTAAATAGAAGTCTGACTTGGCTTCGTGACGCTGATTTTTTACTGTGTAGGATTGTCAGTCCTACCTCAACGCTCTGCAGTCATATTGACCAGGACCAGCGGCCGAATTTCGAACCACTACAAACATCCATGGCACCTCCAGGACTCAAACCCGAAACATGTGGCACAGAGTGCTAGTAACTCGACCATCAGACCCCACTTTAGAGATTTATTTTGAATGATTGTCAAAAAACATAATCTCTTTTTCTATTCCTACTATTAGCTCCCACTCTCCCCATATATATCTTGTTCAAATTTTCAATCGTTCATCAAATACTTTTTATTCATCCACTCAAGTTCAAATACATTTTTTGAAACTTGTAGTGGATGACACTGGATGTTAATACAGTTTTTTTTTCAAATTTTAATTCCTTAATTAAATTTAATTAATTAATTTTAGTTTTTTTTTAGATGTAAGTTGCATGTATCTACCAATAGATAGCGCCAGAAGTAACTTTCTGCAATATAGTGAAAAAAAGTAGAAATTACCTTTAAAAATTTTTTTTTATATTATTTGTTTAATACTGGCATGCCTCGTATTAAACTTGTGTACGCCACGAACAGGCATGATGACAGATGGGGATGACAGGGGAGGCATTGCCTTTTGAAAGGACTTTTCACAGTCCCATATGTGGGAAAAGCGCTGAAAACTTCCATCCATGCAAACTGACTATCGATTCGTAACACTTTAAACACATTTTCACAATAGCTGATTCTAAAAGCAGTGACTGCAATGGATGCCGCCTGACTGAATTGAACTAGTATTCTCCTGCACGGTCCCGAGTCAAATTATACGTATTTATTATAATAGGGGTGTCTTGTTAAATTTAGTAAGCAAAAAGAAAATCCCTGACTCAATTAAAGGGGAATTATTCCAGGAGAACTTTCGCGAACAGCTGCCTCTTTAGTGACTGCAAGGCACGTAACCAGCAGGATTCAAATCCTTCATTCTCAAGCATGCTAAAGTAAGTAATTAAATTACTTGCTGTTCTATCCCCTACGAAAATACGAATGAGTCAAACAGTATATTAAACAGAATTTAAATTTATTGAATAATATTAAGCAGTTATTTTACTCTGATATGACTGTACAGCGTTGTGCGTAAGATTGACAATCCAACCCCCTAAGAAAGAAAACACCTCCTGTCTCGAAATTTGCCAGTAGGCAGACGGCCTTGGTTCACCATAAGGGTGATGCGCCAATGATGATAAGGATGAGTCATTTTACACAGAAATTGTATGATTTTTAAACAGCAAGTAATTTAATTACTAATTAGTATATTTAATTTTTTCGTACGCAATATGCTGTTTACACTAGTCTTAAACCTTTTCAGAAAAGTAATAACTTTCAGTTGAAACATAGGAAAACATTTTTTTAGTAATAACTCATAATGAATGAATATAATGTACGATAGCAGTCGGAGAATATTTAATTTTAAATATTTTTTTTTTTTTTTACAGATTATAAAAATAAAATAAATACTTTTCTAATTTTATTATATATAATTTGAATAACTCATTTAAATATAAGATTTTCATGAATTCCTTAATTATTAATAAAGATATAGCTTAACTAAATTTTAAAATCAAAGATGATGTAGACAAAATTTAGATTTCAGATAACTATTTTATAAAAAAATAAATTACAAAATCCCAAAACATTTCAAATCAATAAAATAAAATAAATCAAATATAATACATAATTTCTTTTACAAATAAATGAACATAAGCATACCTACTTATGACCTTCTGTTCAACTCTTTAGAATGTTAAAATTATTCAACTGCCTCGGATATTCTAGTTTATCAAAAAGTAACTCCTTCCGCAATCATTCCACTGATAAAACAAAACTGATATGTCATTCAAAGTTAAAAAAATATTTGCTGTAAAACTTTGCAGTCATATTTCCTTTGATTTTTTTATTATTATTATTATTATTTCTCTGAAAGTGAAATTATTTTCCGACTGTAAAGGTACAAAGTAAATACTAGTTATGCAGTTTTCCTTATAAAGTGTCGTGTCAAGATGAATCTTATTTTTGTGCATGATAAAAATTTTGATATGTAATACGCAAGAAATCTCTGACGTTGGTTTTATGTATGTTTTTAATGTATATATATGTGTGTGTGCGTGAATGAACATTCAAGGACTTGGTTTCTAATTGACTCTTTTTAAGACTCTCTGACTTCTTAAACTCTTTTTTTTCCCTGGTAAAATTGAAAAGGACTATAAAATCATAAGGGTCCTGATGGCCAAGTGCCTAGCGCTCGGTGCCCCAGGTTTCGGGTTCGAGTCCCGGTGGTATTATGAATGTTTGTAGTACTTCGGAATCCACTTTAAACCGTAGGCCCCGTTCAGAAATAACTGTAGAGAGTTGGACATAGGGCTGACAACTCTACCCCCAAAAAAAAAACATCTCCTGTCTCGAAATCTGGCAGAAGGCCATGGCCCACCATGGGCTGTTGCGCCACTGCTGCTGATGATGATATAAATTTATAATTACTTATATCCGGTGCTGGATATCTGGTCGAAGGGTGTTTTCGCCGCAGAGAATGAGAATGGAAATTTTCTTTTGAATTCTCTCGGAAATAAAGTTTAAATAGTCGTTCCGTTGGGGGCCTACGATTGGGACTGGGGGCGATTGGGGTTCCGGCGTTTTTGTACTGCATCTCCAAATAAAGTCATGAATTAAAAACGTTTGTTGTGTTGATATGTAGTCTAAAAGGCGACAAGAAAAAAAAATTTTTAAACATGATCTCTAGAAAACATCTTGGAAAAACATAACTGATACTTGAGTACTTTAAAAACATTTTTGTGTTTTGCATATGGATTTTTTAATCTTTAAAGACCATCTTCAGTAAAAAAAAAAAAAAAAAAAAACATTTCTTTGACCTCACTGGGATTTCCGCTTATAATGTTTCTGTCACATTTTTCTGTATACATTGGTTTTCAAAATTAAGGAAAAACCAGAATTACGATTGCATTGCCAAAAATAAATAAATAATTTTCATAAAAATTACGCAATGTACATAAACACTAAGGCTGCATTAAAATATAATGTGCAAATCAGTGGAGCTGATGCTCTTAAATATCATTACACATGAAGAAAAAACAGCATTTAAGAACGTATGCAATTTCTACAAGAAGAAATTACGTGGTGAAATTTTCGAGATGGCCATGATTCAGATATGAGTATTCGACATCATTTATGCGAAGAATTATAATGGTAAGATATTGGGTGAACAAAAGTGGTCCAGAGTTAATGTTATGTTGCAAGATGTGAGCCCTTTTGTAATTCGTAAGCTGTGGAATGTATTTCTAAGAACATATTTATCTTCTAAAGCCTAGAACCACAAGTGCCACTGATCAGAAGATTATGCAGCTGAACTGCAAAGAGACAGAGAACCATACATCAAACAACCTTAGATCTTCTGTTGTAATAGCCACAGAAAGGATGATATCCTGGTCAACTAATAACGCTTCAAGGAAGTCCAACATTGTACACACCACACACTGTGCCACCTAAATTAAAGACTTAAAATCCAGATCTTGTTTACAAAGTGCCTCAAGAAGATTGTTGAACAAGTTATTCCAATCATACTGTATCCACGAAAGTGACAGGTATCTCTTTGGGTGTCTCATCGACTTGTATATCATCCCAAGAGGTACAGGTATTGCTCAGTTACATAGAGACAACATTCTTGATTCAATCATTTGTCTATACACAAGTGCAGTTGGTGATGCTTTCATCCTACAAGACGATAATGCTGGACCACTCGCTGTAAATTACCCTCGTGAGAAGATTATTGTGTGTATGGGTTGGGCAACATGCTCTCCGGACACGAATTCGATTGAGTATTTCTGGGATGCTCAAAGGTGCCATATTGCATCAAAATCCGTCTTCAGCAACTCCTTAGGTTCTTCGAACTGAGTTGACAAAGAAGTGGGTTTTGCTATCAACTGAGTTAATAAAAACCATCATTTTGAGCATGTAGCATTACTGTCGTGCCAGTATAATTGTTAGAAGGAATTACACATTGAAATCAGATACTGTGTTTTTGTGGTATGCTATTATTTTGCTTATTTTAAGACAGGAAAATAAGCCTATTTTTTTTTTTCTTTTGAGTTTAATTTATTATGTAGTATTTGATTAATGTTTCTACAAAATTTCATTACATTACAATGTATAGATATATCACAATCGCCTTTTTTCCGATTTGTTTTTAATTTTTGCAAATCAGTATAGAAATATAAAATGAGATAATTATTTCTCACTCTACAGTAAACATATATTTTAAAGCACTCATATAGCAGTAATATTTTCATGCATCTCGCAAATACGAGAAATCCGAATTTATAAAATCATATCTGATTTACCATTGTAAACATCATTTGAAATTTTACTTCCAATGATTGAAAAATAATCAGAAATAAAATCATCATGGAAAATATATTTAGTGAATTCCAAAATAATAAAATTTAACTATACACAGAAGAAATACAAAGCAGTCCCTGAGATATAAGAAAAAAAATAAGACAATGAAATTTTATAATTTTTCATTTATTTATTTATATGATAAACATTACTCATTTGAGACAACAACGTAACAGAAATTTAAAAAAAAAGGTTTTTTTTTTTTCATCCAAGATGTCGAGTTAATGTACGCCATGACAGAGATGAGACTGTCAGCTTTTTACGTACTATAAAGCCCGGACACACTCTATCGAATCATTTCGTTGTTGTTGTTCTTATCCAACATCTAAAGAAATCAGAATCCGTTGGGCTCATGAAAAAAAAGGATTTTTTTGATGGATCCAAGATGTTTAATCGGGTTAGGGTTGTCAGCCCTACGCCCAACACTCTACAGTCTTATTACACCGGGACCTACGGCTTAAAGAAGATACCGAACTACTAAAAACATCCATACGTGACTCGTGACAACGTGCGCCGCTGGTGAGCATAAGGGTTGAGGTTCAATCCCCTGGCGGCTTTGTTGAAAATACTGTTAAAAAAAAACGAGGAGACTAGATGGCGTTTGTGACGTTCAGCATCTTGCTCGTGAGTAAGACTACCTGGTGGGAGTTTTCAAGGTTTTTCTCCCGAACGATACGCAAATGCGGGGTAGTTCCTCATAAAAGTCATCCCTGAAGGCACTACCCTCCTTCAACGACGTGGAGTAAAAGTCAAACTTCTAGTTACGGGTACTCCATCAAAAACATAAGCTGCAACCCTCTCCGTCCTTCCATGAGGGATACGACAACAACAAACATCCATGCCACCGCCGGGATTCGAACTCGAAAGCTGTGGCACCGAGCACTAGTCATTCGGCCATCAGACCCCAATCATTTCGTTTTAGAGAGCAGTAAGTGCATGCCAATGCACGCCACCAGCAAGAATCGAAACTCGTCCTTCCCTATACAAACCTATGCACATTATCAGGGTAAAGCCGTAAAAAATTTTCTAGTGGTATGCTTTTTTAAAATTAATTTAAGCTTGCAAATTACTTGAAATCATTGTTGTTGAATGAATACTTCAAAAAAATATACATACTGTGAAAAGTTATAATTATATTCTATGCTAGCTGATTTAAAGCATTCAAAAATCAACCACATAAATTTACTTTTATATTTCCAATATTCTACACTAACAAAAGGAATGATAAAATTTCTTTTTTTGTCCCTCTTCAAAATGGAATCATCCACTAAGATCGATTTTGAACACATAAGTCATTATTTCAAAGAATAATCCTTCAATTAAAAATAATTGCTAAATTATTTCATTTCTGTTAATTACAAATTTCAAAAGTAAGTCAAAAACTTAAATTTGATATTTTTTTCATAGCAAAACATTTTTAATTTATTTTCTAATGTAAATCTCGCAATAAATTATATTGATATCTACACTCCAAAACATAAATAGTTAATTAACGATGCATTTTACTTACAATGCAAATCAAAGAGAAAACAGTCTTCTTCAAATAGAAAATGCGACACAAATAATGACCATGGATTTTATCCAAGCTCTGTATTTCTATAATGACTGTTTAAAGTTGCGTAAAAAGGAAACGCGTACATTTTGCGCAACAGCAAATAGTAAGAAACCTATCATTTAACTAAACCGGTTTTCACGAATTCAAGGAATAAGAGATTGAATTCTGAATGAATAAGAGATTTGTTTAACACTTGTAATTTAATTTCATCGGAGAAATTAAAACATTTTCTATCGTTATTTTTACGGATAAAATATTTTTTTGGTGAACAAAAAATAAAATATTAATGAATATAATTTTTTTTTAGACAGTTAAATAAAAGCTTAATATTTAATCTAAAAAATTTGTTTCAATTTATCATGTTTTATAACATGAGTTTTCCTTTGAACTCAGACGGTTGTTGTGGCTAATCCTCAGTGTCCTGCAGTGCGGTACAGACACCCCATGAGTAATTTACTCATGGTGGGAAACGTAGGTAGAAATCTGACTTGGCTCCGTGTCGCTGATTAGGTTTGTCGTTCTACGGTTATCTTGTGCACACGAGGGTTAAACAGACCGGAACCTAAAGTTTAACGTGAATTCCGTACCACTAACAAATATACATGCCACCGCCAGATTCGAACTTGAAGCCTGTGATACCAAACCGTGTCGCTGAAGAAAGGAGGTCTATGCCTTTCGCGAGGAATTTTAAGGGAAACTACCTCGCATTTGCGTATCGTATAGGAGAAAATCGGAAAACTCCCGGCAGGTAGTCCGACACACGAGGCAAAAATGCTGAGCATCACAATCGCCTCGAATCTCCCCGTTTTTTTGAAACAGTGTCTACAACAAAGCCGCCAGCAAATTGAACCTCAGCCCTAATGCTCACTAGCGACGCACGTTACCTGAGCGATGAATCGGCCACTCAGACTGTTAGTATATTTGTTTCAAAAATAATTTCAGAAAATCATAACTTGTGATGAATTTAAAAGCTGCATTGAGATAAATGTTGTATATTGAAACTTTTCAACCACAAAAATTAAATGTTTATTCTTTATATTGAAGAGCTAAATTACCATCATAAATGGTTAATAAATCATCAAAGAATATACTATATTTGGCACAAAAATAAAGAACAATTAATAGCAAAAATGATGAAACTGCGTATTCAATAAGTTACAACATGCGATCCTCTTTAGACAAAAGTACAAATCACTCACAGACTGTCTGTACGCAAATAGCATAATTCAAACTGCAATGAAATTCAAGAAATCTCGCCTCATTGAGGCAATTATAATTTTTCTACTGTGAGTCTGTCAAACTGCAGATTTCTATTGAAGACTTATATCTTGCATTCTATAATGATTACATCCAATAGCAAGCCTGACTTATCCATTCATGCTTCCTATTGGCTGACGTTCTACAATACGTGATTTTAGTATGTGGTGAACATACATTTTAAAGTGGAACATTATCATTACTGTCACCCTCTTATAGTAAAAAAAAAAAAATTTAAAATGCATGATTCAACATGAGATTTAATTTAAGGAAATAAATCTACTTTTCCTGTAGATTACTATATGTTTCAAATGATGCGTTTCCTAATCAAGTTGAATCATTTACATATCTGACATACATTTAATAGTTTAATTTTCAAGTAGATGGAAAAAAAAAAAAAAAATTTTTTGTTCCTTTTTAAAAACAAAACTAAAAAATATATAACTTCGCACATTATTATTTGATTACAAAAACGTCACAATGTACTTTTTATTTCTTGCAAAAATATTTCAAAGTTCATGCTGTGAAAAAAACATTTTCCTACTAAAAGTTACTACATAAATCTTTCTAGATAATTTTTACATTTAATTAAAAATAATCCTTATAAAAAGTATTTTAATTAATTTTAATAAAAAGAATAAATACTTTTAAGTAACTTAACAAAACGTTTGACTGTTTAGTCAAAAGCAAAACAGTCAAAAAGTTACATTCTTCAGAATTATGCATTTTTTTTCCAAATAGTTTTATATTGTGAAATTTCTAGCAAAATATTCACCTTCATATTTGCATGCCATATGACTTGCTACTATCAATGATTCATCTCTTTTTTTCCCCCTGCTAACCAAGATTACTAATATATATATATATATATAAAATGATCAAAACACAGAAAAATTCTTAATTCTTAAAATGCTTCCATAGCACAAATTTTTTTTTACAAAGATGCAAATTCAACCTTCTACATTTCCTTTTTATATTTGTTCATTAAATATTTTTCTAAATATGTCCAACCATCAAAGAATTTTCAATTCAATTTATATCTAGATCAGAAATTAAGTATTAAGCTAAAATTTTATTCCCACATTCATGATTTGAAAATATATAATCAAAAAATTAATATTTGTAAATGGCAAAAACATTATTAAAATCAACAAATAAAAAATTTTTTTTTTTTCCCTCCTTCAGAAATAATTTTGCCCATTGAAGATGAAATTATAGAAAATTCCAGTGTTAGATTAATTACTCTCTCCTCTCTTGTGAAGAATCTTAATAAATCATCTTGACTAAAACTAATAAACTATAGAAATAAAGACTGAAAGAAATTACAAATAAATTTCTTTTGTACTATTTTACATGAAATTATATAATTTCTGACATAATGATTATTAAATTTGCTCATAAATACAAAATATAAATAAGATTTGATTAAACAGGAAAAATAAATGACAGTAAGATAATTGTTAACTTGAACTGTTACTTCAATGCATAAATAAAATTGAATTTTGTCAAACATTACTTGCAATTTCGGAAGTTACACAGCAATGTTAATGGTCCATTTCATTTTAATCAAATCATCAAAATAAGTTAACTTCACTAGCTTTAAAAACTAGAAAATAATAATGCAATAAAAGAAAAAAAAAATTATGCTTCCAAGAAAAGAGTCATTTTTCATCAAAAATATGATTTAATCAGTAATCATACAAAAAAGTGATTAGCAAATATAAAAATGATTAGTTGTGATATTGTAATGACGTAAGTAGTTCCTTAACTTTGTCTTGAAGCCGTCAACGGATTTATGACAATCTTGCAACCACTTTTCCAATATTTTTTCCTGAATGCAAGTGCTGAAAAAGTTAATTCAGTTATTAGCAGTATTTTTAAGTAACAATCTCTTAAAATCTTCAGGTGATTTGCACTTGTTCTTTGATGTACCATACATCAATCGAGTTCTGTTTATATATCCATAGAATAAAATGAAACATTTTTTCTGCTATACTAAACATTTCTGATTCCACAACTATATAGAAAAATTAGGTTATAAATTTATGATAATGGGTTATAAAATTAGGTTATAAATTTATGACCAGGAAGAAGACATGCATTTAAGAACTATAGTGAAAAACACATTTATAACACCAATTTGAAATCTTCATAGTTGTTACGGGGATGAAAATATTGACTAGTGCTGCAATTATTCAATAATTTAATCTCATATAAAAGAATTAAAAATTATTATTACTAACTAAAAACTATTAAAAATTATTTATTACTTTGCAGAAAGGCTTTTCTCCCATAAGCATGCACAAATTTATAATGTGCATAGCAGTTTATCAAGTTTTGTAAAGGTTTGATTTCTTCCCTCATCCACAACTGCTATGTTTCTTCCATGTTTAGAAAATTGTTCATTTTTATAACTATAAAGTATTATGAATTTTTATTGGTAAAATTCCTTTTAGGTGTCAGTTTTATAAAAATTGATTGTTATGAATTTTTAAAACAACCGATGTTAATTTGTCGAGTTGCTTGTAATCGACACCATGAAAGTTATTTTTTTTTAACATAAAATCATGGAATTATCAAAAGAAAAAAATAATTTTTAAAGTTTTAGTACTTACATTACATTTAATATTTTATTCTAAAGTAAAATGCTATTAAAAGAAAAGCAAATAATTTTTTCATAATTTAAAATTTTACCTCAACTGCTCTGATAATGCCCTCCATACCAAAAAATTCACTACCAGTAGATTTTTTTCCATCATCAGTTATGATCTTTAGTTTCTCAGCTTGAAGGCTTTCACACATGAACTTGAAATATGCCTCAAAACTTTCCTTAAATTCTAGAACAAGGAAGCCAATCAAAGCTGCTGACTTGAAAAGTAACTGTAAAAAAACACTTTTTATTAACATTAAAGTAGTATGATAAAACAAAAATGCAGCATGTACTTTTCCCATGTAAAACTTTTTATATTTCAATTAAATAATTAATTATTAACTTAATGTTTTCTTAAATATCAAATCTTTATTTAAATATTCCAAAAACATTTATATAAATCAAATAATTTTGATCAAAATATCATTTCAAAAACATTTTTCACTGTTAAATAATAAAAACAGATGCTTCAATTAAAGTTAATAAAAATACACAGTGCATTGCAGAAAAAAAAAGGAACAAAGAATGAACTCGAAACACAATTAGTTTGCATAACAAAGCTATAGAAATATTCACCACACACATACAAACTGCTAATGAGGTAAAAATGCAAAAAAAAATTAGAAGGAGAATGAAAAAAAGTTTCAGAAAAAAAGTCAGTTTATATAAAAAAAACTTCAATATTATTCACTATACATAAATATTTATGTGTTTCCTAATTAGTTCCATCAAAAATTTAATTATTGATGGAACTAATTATTTCTAAGTTGCAACTTAATTAGAAAACTATAACTTAGTTATTACAATTATTTCCACAAAAAATTGATAGAAAAACTGAAAGTCAATTTATACAAAAAATCCGAAGTTCCCATAAGTTGCAGTGATAAAATTAAAAATCATTAGACAAAGAAACATCAAAGAGTGAATGACAAAAACTGCAGGGCAGATTAAAAAAAAAAAACATATGCACAATTAATTGAAGCTGGTTTTAAATGGAATATGTACTGCTCACTAGACGATTGTTAAAGCATAACTAGTAACATTTAAATAAAATGGTAGAATAAAGATTCCTTCCATTTAGAAGTGGCAATGAATAAAACTCATAAATCATGATTTAGAAGTGCAGTCGGTTTAAAAGAAAATCTGAGTCACATGAATGTTTATGGTATACAATAGATTGGAGATGTGTTGAACTTACGGAAGAGAAATATCAACATTTAATTGGCAAGATGTTAAGATCACTAAGGAAGTAACTATGCGATTGACATAACATATCCATCAGTCCACTCTATTAATTACTTGTGAAAATGATTGCCGGTTATCTTATGCGATCAATTTTTAGTTGTGGCCTGAGTTCATAAGAGTTTTAGAATTTTTTAGGACAAGTCTGGGAAATTGTACAACACGTGGAGGATTTATAGAAACTAGTTATGGTAAAAAGCTCTTAATTATGTGTAAATATAATGAGCAAGGAAATTACTTATTAAAGAAATGACGATGAATTGTCCATAAAAAAACCTCAATACTGACAATATTTATTCTCTTTTTTTCATGTTGTAGCAATTAGAATTGATTGCAAGAGATTAATTAGTGATTAACCAATGTATTTTGATGCTGATATTAGAATTACAGGTAGTAAGTTTATTGATGGTGAAGTGGAATTATTTCCTTTTGCAAAAAAAAAAAAAAAATTTGATTTTACATAAAGAAAATCAACTACAAACTCTTTGTATTAGTCTGTTTTAATATCTTTATTTGATAAATGTAATGAGAAATTTAGATAGTTAAATACAAATAGGGCATCCACACATCTAAAATGTCTACTCATTAGATAGCAAATTTATTCAAAATAAAGATTAGTGAATAATGAATATTTTTGTTCTTTACATTCAAGTTCAAAGGATAGCTCAAAGTTTCTCATTATTGTAAATATAATTACTAAAAATGTAGCAATTACTGTTTTATCTAGAAAACGAAAAAGTAACCTCCCTTTTTCAGAAATGAATAAATTACTGTCCAGCGAGTGTGTATATTTATATGTATAAAACAATGCAAGTAAGAAATGAAAAAAAAAAAAAATAGTTATTAATAAAAATATAACCTGTTCAGGTAAATGTGAAAGATCTCTTTTAACCATTGCTTCTTTGTCTTCAGTCTTATATCCAGAAATCCCACCAACAATCAAAAGTCTTCCTTTAGTTGACAAATTTTTTAAACAATCATCAAACACTTGTCCACCGATTGTTTCCCATATTACGTTTACTCCTTTCTGAAAAGTTTGAACTTGTTAAGAACCAATAATAAACATTTAAGTTCTGAAGTAATCAGCTATTTTTAAATATACAACAAATTCATAAAATTTAAACTCTAAATTCACAGATAAAGTGTTCATGTAAAATGAATTTTTATTTTAAATTTTAGAAATATTAATGAGTTCATGCTAACAAATTTTTATGAATTTATTTGTTGTTCATTTAAAAACTGATCTATAAAAGCCTAGGTGAAAATTTGATGTTATGTTATTCAAATATTTTTTTTTTTCTTTATGTATTATTTATTATTTATAATAATTAAAAAATTAGAAAAATTCAAAAGTACATTAGATAAGAACCAATATCCAGTATAGTAACATGAAAAAAAAAAAATGATATTGCAATTATTTTTTAACTGCAAAAGACAAGCAAAATATAAGCTGCAAAAATAATTGCATTAAACAGCAGTCTGCTGAGACTGTTCTCCAAAAAAATTCCTGCATCAATTATTTGAGATTTTTACAGATCTTGAGAACATGTAAAAAGTTTTAGTTGTGCTTATGAAATTTCTGAAAAGATAAAAATTATATATACTTTGAAAACTTGTTTACTTAAAAAAATCTAAAAATGTCCCTTTATTTTTAAATAAAAAGGAATTTAATCATTCAATCTTCAATTTATCTTTACATGGGCTGCCAAATAAAAAAAAACATTTCTATGAATTATGACATACAAACAAAAAATAAATAAAATTCTATATTAACTAGCATCCATCGCTTATTTCAAGCCTATATATCAAGATTCTACAGCAATACTTTGAAAGTAATATTACCGGATATTCTTTTGCTAAGACTTCTGCTAGATCTTCTTTCTTATAGTTAATTACTCGATCACATCCAAGATCCTATTAATAAATAATTATATTAAGACAATTATACATGAAATTTGTATACATAAAACATTTTTATATAATATCAAAATAATTAAAGTTATTTTAGAGCTATCAAACATAATCCTTAATAATGCCTGGAAATTACTTTTAAAATTTTCTCCTTTTCTTCAGTGGAGCAAGTTCCAATAACATGACAGTCAGCAGCTTTAGCCCATTGTACCTAACAATTCAATATTAAAAAGAAATTATAGCTGATAAATTAAAAATAGGAAGGAATATATTAATCATGAAAAATCACACCAAAACTTATTAAGAGCATAAACACATTTTTGAACAAAAAACGGTAGTTCACATACATTGTTAATGAATAGATAATTTTAAAAAAGGAAAATAATAGGAAAAAAAAAATAAATAAATTCAATTATTCTCCATCATTTAAGCTTAAAACGATAAGCAATTATTAAATGAAAATACTTTTATTTCATAAAACTTACGTAGAATGACAAACCTTACAACATGAATTAACAAAAATAACTGATATTTGCATTTAAATACTTATTAACAATATTGTTATAGTTGAAAAATCCAATAGAACAAATCATTATATAACTTTAAAAAGTTTTTAAAAAAAATTTATAATAATGATATTTTCTTCCAATTTCTTAAAATTAAGAAGGGAAAATAGAACACTTTTGCTACATTTGAATTATTCCAACAAGAACCATTTCTGAAAATCTTTCAAAATTCTGATAGAATAGCATTCTGATCCGAGATTTTAAAAATGAACATGAAGAAGCACATATTGAATTTAAAAATTAGTAAATTTACTTAAATTTCACACAATAAGTATAAAAAATTTTTAATTTTCAAATTTTTAAGATAATTACACTTTTAGATCAGAATCCATTAATGCCTTTAGTATTCGAGGTTTAACAATATTTTTTGTAACATTTGCATTAAAAAATAAGCATCACTCCTGAATAATATATATATATATTTAATTCATTCGATGACTCACTATCTTTTTAGGTTTTGCCATAAAAATATTCACAAGAAGGATGGGGGTGTAACAAATATACACAGTATATCAACACACATTTGTTTGCTTCTATACTGATAAAGGAAAATAGCTTATTGAAATGTTGAATTAAATTACACAAATAATAATAAAACCCACATTAAAAATTTCTATACAAAGAAATTTTATTATTTAAAAACATTCATACTGCAATATGTCCTGCGCCACCAGCAGCTGCAGTGATAAGTACAGATTCACCAGCCATAATACGACCAGCCTATAAAATTACATAAAAATTATTAACATTTCTAATAAACAAAAGGGTTTTTAACTAAAATTATATCATTTACTTTCAAAAAAAAAAAAAATGACCAAAAATGATATCATTTATCACTATTTTGAAACATTATGAGGAAATAAAGTAATACAAAACATACAGTGTGAAACAATTTTAAATCGACTTTTTCAAAGAGAGAAAAGTTATAAACCAATTCCTAATTAAGGAAAACTAATATATAAAATTATACAAGTTTCTAAAACATCAAGTTATATTTTTAAATTAGAATTATTATAATACAGATTTATAAAAGCTTGGATATTCAAGATATCCATCTAGAAAAGCATCAGAACTCATATTCTAAATTGTGTTAAAATTACATTAAAATTTTCATTAAAAACTGGTTTTATGAGGTACAAGACCAATTTCCTGTTAATATCAAATGTAAAACATTCCAACATCTAATATAATATCCCAATTATTTTATTTAAATATTTAAAATAACTTCAAAATTTACAAGAAATTAAAAAGTTATAAGGATGGAGATTAATTTGTAAAACATTGAAAATAACAGCTAGTTTGATAAGCATGCTTAGCTGCCAATATTTCATTATCAAAAATTATACAATTTTACATCCATTTTCAATCAAATAATGAAAAAATAGAAATTAACAAATAAATATAACATTTATTATAAGTTAAATGCTCAGCACATTTGAACTAAGGTAAAACTTACTAATAGCATTTTCTCATACGACTAAAACTGCAGTTTATTTAGATAAATTATATTAAAAAATAAATCTTTTATGATATAGTTGCCTATTTAAATATTAACATTTATTTATTATTTTGTTTTGAAGAAAAACTTCATAAATTTCCCAGCCATGCATGTCTGAAAATATTTTCTTATTTTTTTCCTCAAATATTTTTAAATAGAATAGCAACTGATAGTAGTTCTCTACAGTTGATCATTTTTCACATGTACTATCAAAGATTTTGATCTCTATTCACTCCTTAAAAGGTTTTTTTTAATTACTTACAGTTGTACAAAACAACTGAAAATCTACAGCTTTAAAAGGAAAATTCATATAAATTAAACAGCTATGATTACAAGCTAGAAATTATAATTAATTTGGTATATTTATATAAAATAATTTTACATGTTTATATGCACAAAAAGTGATACAATCCTTTTTTTAAAAAAAAAAAAAACATCTTTAGTAGTTGTAATTTTTTTTTAATTAAACAACATCTTACTTTGAAGATAGCATTTGCATTCTCAAATATTTTATTCAACAATATTATTTTCTCTTGAACCAATGCAGTAACCTATATATAAGGCTGTAATATTGCTCGAGTAAATCTGATAAATACCGAGTCATTTGAATGTTCAAAAAATATATCATACTATGAAAAGTTACTTTAACAATATTTAATAACTGTTTTATGTATCTTGAAATTTTTATTTCTTATTAATTTTGTATTTTTAATAAAAGAACTTCATGTTACAACAGTGAATTATAGATTTTTTTTTTTTAATGTTTTCAGAGAGAAAAAAATTTCAAAAGTTACTTTATCTAATCCAATAGTTGATGTGAGTCCGCTTACTAATAAACCAAGATAATTTGGGTTTGCTTCAGGTATAGGAAATACTCCATCAGCTGGAACACACTGAAAGAGAAAAAAATTTTTTTTTATATTTATATTTATTCTTTAAGACTAAAATAATATTAAAAGTCAATTAGTCTGAAGGAAGGAAAGTGTGAGCCCATAAGATGCCATGTTTAAGACTTTAATTCTAGAATATAATAGTATAATGCAAATTATATACATACACTCAAGAGCCAAAACATTATGACCACCTGTCAATAACGAGTTGGCCCACCTTTGGCGCATAACACAGCTTCAACCCACCTTGGCATGGATTAATACCACCACTTAATACCAGTTAAATACCACTTCCACCTGATCATGTGCCTTCCATGTCATCCAGGCGAGTTCATTGCAAAATGTAGGGGTGGTCATAATGTTTTGGCTCTTGGTACACACACACAAGACTCTTCCTAGTGCATCCTAGATTATCCTGAATCTGCTACATGTTTTTCTATTCTAACAGCACATAACTTCTGTATATGATAAACAGCATTTGAAAATGATATATTTATTCTAGTTTTTATGAATACTTGACAATGAGTTGATATAGAACTAAGAAATATTTAATTTTTATCTATAGCAAACATCAGCACCAAATTTACTAACATAAAAATTTTAAAAACACTACTTTAAAATGTAAAAAAATGTATATAGGAAGAAAAAAAAATTTTTTATAGATAAAATTTACTGTTCTACATGTTTTTTTAAGTTGTCAAAAATTATCATCCCAATATTAATTTTTTAAAAGTATCAAACGAATATAAAAACTACAAAATAAGCACATGAATATAAATACAGTGATTCAAATTAAATAACTTTTACAACAATATTTTTCTTTCAAATAAAATTCTTTGAGAAAAATTCTTCAACATAAAGGAAACACTTTTTTTAATAGATTAATGTAATATAATTAGTCAATTAAGCATGATCAGACAAAATGAATATGAACTTCGTCTACTGATCTTCCTTACAAAATTCAATTCCTTATATATAAAACGATTTTCTTAAAAAAATCTAGTAAGCAATATTTTAAAAATTAAAATTTCTTACCACATATTCTGCATATGCATCACATCGTGAAGATAAATACGCAACACATTGACCTACTTTAAGCTCTTTGACACCCTCCCCGATTTCTACAATTTCACCAATAGCCTAAGAATTATACTTGTAATTAGTTTAATATATTATACATAAAAAATAAGTACATTGAAATAAAAATGACACATAAAAAATTCCCTTTTTCATTTTAAATATAAAAGTTAATTAAGTCAAAAAAAATTTTTACATATAAAAACATGTGTATTTTATTATATATAGACAAAAATCTTTGTTTTATCCAAGACTTTCATAAATATAAAATAATCAATTTACATCAAATAAAATAGTAAACTTTTTTTTTAAAAAAATATTTTGGAACTTAATAAAATAACATTAATAATTAATTAACTTTTAATCTTTCACAATCCCAAATCAATTTTCAACCATAAACATAATTTTGAAATAGAATGAATAAATTGTTAAAATTTCATTCCAGTCAGAAAAAGAAGAAAAAAAAAAAAAGAGAAACAGATCTAAAATAAATTATAGAATAGAGATAATAAAATATAGATAGAATCACAGATAATAAAATATTATAGTTATAAAAAGATTTTTCCCCTTTGTAGTAATTTGAAATTTAAATATTAAACCATTTCTGAGGCCTTTATTTTAATTATTTCAAATGAGCTGAATATTTACTTTTAGTGACTTTTTTTATAAAATAGAAAAATCTGAATCTGCATAATATTTATCAACTTTAATCAAAAGTATGAAAAATCCTGTTAAGAATTAAAGGAACATTTTACAACCTAGTAAAAGCAATTTAAAACAGATATTGCATATTTAACCATTGTCAATTAAAATGAGTAACAACTAGCCTTGTAATATAAAAAAAACCATCAATAATTCATTCTTTAAGAAAGTTGAGGTAACTAATAAGATGCATTTTAACAGTCATAACTCAAAATTCACTTTTAATTGTAAAGCTTTCCTACTCAATTAATTTTAAATAAAGATTTACCTCTAATCCAACTCCAAAAGGTACTTTTCCACTGACAAAATATCTACCTTTGGTCATGTTTACATCAGTAGCATTGATACCAACATACCTATAATAAATAGGTTATGTTTCAAGTTTTATCAGAGAGTAAAGTTTCAGAAAGTGTTATATATATTTCATTTAAACCTAATTGCACATTTATTACTATAGATAAGTGGAAACTAATTTAATAGCCTGGTATTTGCTCACTAGATTTAAATTCAACTACTTTTTTTCCTTATTTGGAAGAGCTTTGAATTGCTGTTAAATAAAAAGTAAATACTGGATGGAGTCAATTCTTCACAACAATGATAAACAAATCTCAAAACAATATAAAATAATATTTTACCAATTCTGAACTAGATTCTTCTCTAGTTTTAGAATCCCTTACCACTTTTGATGCAGCCTAATGGCCAATTGGCTAGTGCTTTGGCCTTTGATACCACTGACTTCAGGTTCGAATGCTGGCAGTGGCATGGATGTTTGCAAGTGGTTCGAAATCAACATTAAATTGTAGGTTCCTGTCTAATTAATCCAATGTGTGCACAAAATGACCATAAAGTGACAAACTAAACCATTACCACTTTTGATAATACATTTACAATACCCAATTTTATTGAAAGAACAGACTGTATATATATATATGTTTAAATGGCAGAACATTTTTCCACTTGATTGAATATTGCATAATCCTCATTTGATGATAAATCCGAAATTTTACCGAAATGTTTGCTGAACATATAGCATTGTCAATTTAATATAACAATGTTTTCCTATATATTTTTGAACGAGACAAGTGGGAAAACCGCAACACTTAATTTCTTTAAAAATTGCATTCATATGTTACTTTGTTTATGTTTTTAAAAAATTGCTCATATACACTTACTTATTTTTTACACAAATTTCTTCCTTATTTGGATGGCACATCTTTGAAGTTTCTATGGAAACAGCTTCACGGAAATTTGATGTCAGCTTTTGAACCATCAATCGTTCACAAGTACTCGGTTTTGAGGCCATTTTTATTATCTAAACTATAAGTTTATGAATTATACATCTATTTTACTTATAAAAAAAAAAAAGTGGTAAAAAAATTTACTCAAGATAACACAGCACAATATTACAAATTCAGGTTTTAGAAAAGCAATAAGTATTCTGTGTGTGTGTGTGGTTTTATTTATTATTATTATTTTTTTAATTAACATCAAATAAATTTTTTTTTTTTCAGAGAGGTATAGTAATGTTTGATATATTTTTATTGAATATTTAAAACTATTATTTAAAGCAAATATTTAACATTGACAAAAGCAAGCAATTGTCCAAAGCATTAATATAATTTAGATGTATTAAATATAATATTTGAAATCTACAAGATAATGTGCATCTTATTAGTCTTTTGATGCATATTTAAAATATCCTCCCCCAATTAGATATAGTAATATTAATCACAATTATTATACTAAAGCTTAATTTTAAAGTTTTAAACACAAATAACTTCTCTTAATAAAATTTTAGCCTAAACAAAATTTTTTCTACGATACAGTATTGAAATATAAAAATACATACATTTATTATTTTTTTCACAAATATTTTTAGCATTAATATAATAAGAGCACATTTTATTATTTTTTTTTATTATCTTATTATTACTTATTATTTAATCTTAGTTATTTTTTTTAAGTAAAAAGTTTATGAAAACTAGAGATATTAAAGAAAATGTAAGTAAATAAATTAGTTTTTAAATAAAAGAAAATCATTGTCATTAAATTTTGTTTTTACATTTCTGTCAATTTGTTCTAAGTAACTATTAAAATGCGTAAAGTTATTCACAATATTAAGGAATATAAAACAATTGAACAAAAAAGGTAAGTGCATTATTACCAAAACAAAATATTTCGAGTGACAGATATTTAAACAAAGCGCGCAGTAGTGGTGTTCGTGACAATGGGCGAGGTTCACTAATGTAAGACCCAAACGAAAGCTATAATAAAAATGAAGATGCAACAGCAGCGACGATGCGTGTTGATGTCAATTTGAGAGAAGTTCGCGCATGAATTTCTTAGAGGGATTGTTTGTTTTTCGGATGACAGCGAAACCTGGTGATTCTTTCGGTTGGTGAGGTTGTATTTAAGCTGCCAATTCTGCATCCCTTTAGACGGAGAAAATTGCACGATTCTTACTAAATAAAATCCCACTTACTAAATAATCTCCCTCGAAGAACTCTAGACAGAACTAGAAGAGAAGAACAGCCTTACAATAGCAGAACTCCGAAGATTTACTAACAGATGAGCTATGCCCAACCTTTCAATGCTAGTTTTTTAGTGAACACTTTTACCAAAACATATCAAGCTATTGCTTACAATATATATATATATATATATTGGAAAACCTCGACAATGTCTCAACTGTTTCTCCTTCACTCACTCTATCGTAGCATGAAAAACCTTGTCGCTTGTTTATTTTGCAGTGCATGTCATCATATTGACCAATGAACAGCCAAAGTTCCTAAATGAGATAACTGCAGAGAAGGATATAAGATCCCGACCAACAACTGTTGTGAATGTAAAGAAAAACTTCTTTGCATCTCAATTCCAAACAAATCTACCTCCACTCAAATACAGAGCAAGAACTTACTCAATGTCTAACACAGAAATCTTGAAACACAACAAGTGAATAAAGGCATTTGTCATGCACAAAGCCACCTCATTTCAAGAATCGATATTTTTTTAGATGGAATATGGCACTCTACCAATGTTCTTTCAGCCCATTAAACATGCAATTACGATCTCTAAGTCCTTTAGGTTCTCCTTGTTAATAAGGATCTACCAGACCTTCCCAGAAACAAACTATATAGCCAACGGGGAAGAGTTCAAGTTGATAGATCTTTCTTTCTTGGACTGGTTAACCTTTACGTTAGGCTTTAGTTTTTGAACATTTTTCCTCTTTCCCAATCGACCTTGGAACTGATGATTGAAGAGAGATGAAGAAAAAGGGAGTGAAGAGTTCCAGGCAACGGGGAGGGTACAAAAATCCTTAAACAGATTTGTTTTTAAGATGATTTTGTAAATATTTGTTATACAATTTTGTTTCATGTGTTATGTTATGTGTTATGTATTGCAGTTGTGCAGTGTTGCCTTTGCAATTTTAATAAATAGGAAAACTAAACATCCCGTTTTTATTTTTAAAAATAATTCAGTTTCTACCATGAAACAACACGGAATTAAGACAACACACATATCAGGCCCTAATCTGTGCTGGGAAATCGAAAAGGATGAGACACTACAGTAATTGACCGGTGAGTGATCATTTTTCTTCTTATAAATGCATGCTCCTACATTGCACTCCAGTTTAATGTTAAATTTTGATGTTTAAGGTATTATTGTTCACAATTTCTTTTAATTTCTCGTCCGAGAAAAACGAACACGCCAGTGTTTTGTTGTAAATTGAAATTGTAGTGTTTTTTGAAGAATTTAGTTCTATAAGAGAACAGAATTAATTTCCCATCAGAGAAAAAAACAAAAGAAACACGGCAGCATTTTTAAAATAAAAAGATTCGTTATTCTCGTTTCTATTGGAATTATTTTAGTCTGATTATTAATTCTTATTTTATTATTTGTTCTTATATGATGCTAAGCGACCTGATGACCAATTGGCTAGTGCTCTCACCTTTGGTACCACGAGCTTCAGGTTCGAATCCTGGCGTTTGCATGGTTGTTTGTTAGTAGTACGGAATCCCCGTTAAACTGTTGGTGTCTATTTAGCCCAAAGTGTGCAAAAAAAAAAAAAAAATGATCGTAGAGCGACAAGCCAAACCATCCATATAATACTATTTATTGATTATTATTAATAGTATATATAATGCATATTGATTAATTTTGTTGGAATTAATTTGATAATTTTAAGTTTGAGAATCATTTAATACCAGATATTTTTAGGGCTAAAAAGTAAATTACCATTTATTTCAAACATTTTGTTGTTGTTGTTAATAAGAGCAACATTTTTTTACTTAAGTACCTTCTTAGCAAATGCAGAAAAATCGATTTATATAAATTGGCCGTTGAGTTGGGAGTAGTGTAACATCTGATATGAAAATTATAGAGTTAAAAATATATATTACCAAGAATTAAGTATATAAGAAAGATTCAGACTTCGTAAAAGGACTGTTAGAAATGATTATTTGCGGCAGGCTTGGGGAAGAAAAAAGAAACGAAACGAAAAGGAACTAAAAAAAAAAAAAATTAGAGGGAATTCAAGTTAAGAAAACTTAAATTAAATCACATTCACCATTGGCTACTGTTTCTAGAAGCAGCGGACAACATTATTTCGAACTAGTGCCTAAATTTAATTCAGTGGAAAATGCCATTGTGATTTTCCTATCCTTGTTTGAAAGACAATTTAAGAGCCAAAATAGATGTCGAGGGTTAGATATCATGTCTCTGGACTTCATTACTATCCGAAATAGTCCAGTTAATCGGTAGGGAATCCGAAAAAAAAATTTGAAAATTATGAGCATATTAAAACAATTTTATTAAAACGATTTTAATTGAATCCTGAAAGCTTTAGAAAAATATGTGACACATCTAAAGATGGCTGAAAAATCTTGGAGGGACTTTTGTTGTGAAGGAATGAGGTATTTTGAAAATGGATAGGAGGATTGAAAATCAAAGATTTTGAAGGGTTAAAAAACATAGTCATAACAGATCAACTTAAAAAAGAGATTAATTAAAATACCTCATGATCCTGATTATCATCATCATCATCATCACCATCATCATCACTATCATCATCATCATCATCATCACATCATCATTATCAACAACAGTCCCATGGTGGACCAAGGCCGTCTGCATACTGGCAGATTTCGAGACAAGAGATGTTTTTGTTTTTACGGGGTAGGGCTGTTAGCCTTTGTCTTGTAAAGTTTTATAATTTTCTAAACTTTGCTTTATGTATTTTTTATATTTCTATGCATTCTCGCTTATCATATTTTTTCCTTCTTTTTTGTTTTCTGATTCTTTTTACTTTTTGGGTTTTTTTTTTTTTTTAAAAATATTTCCTACTGTTTTTTGTAAAATGTTTCCTCGTTGTTCATCTTCTGTAACGCCAAAATGGGATTTTGTGAAAGTTTTCCTCCCTTTATCGTGTGTCCATAAAATTTTAACTACTTCATTCAAAAACTGTATAGGGGCATCTTAGCTCTAAGCACAATGATGTGAAGTGGTATGTTGTAGTAGTAGTACAAGTCTTTCTTATGCAACATTTTAAACAAACAATAAAAGAATCTCAATAAATAGAATTACAAAATCTTTGTATTGACATTCTTGGTTGGTCTCTTGGTTCTTTTCATACACACACACATTTCGTTCAAGAGGAGGACATTTGCACAACGGGCAATCCATTGTTATACATATATTAATAATTTAGGAAATCCATAAGCCATGTATTTTTGGCGCTCGGTGACACAGTTCCCGGAGGTGTTATGTATGTTTGTAGTGGTTCGGAAACCCACTTTAATCTAAAGTCCCAGTCTAATATAACTGTTGAGTGTTGGACGTAGGGTTGACAATCCTATCCCGTAAAAAGAAAAACATCACCTGTCTTGAAATCTGCCAGTAGGCAGATGGACTTGGCTCACCATGGGGCTGTTGTGATGATGATGACGATGATAAACCATGTATTGAAAGCTCATGTCCACGTAATGAGAAAGTAATATTACAGTAACTGAAATATCTGACGGCTTTGGCTTAAAAGTAAATCTGGGGATTTTGGCTACTAAAATGTAGCATTGGCGCTCTCTTTGTCGTGAGTTGCCATAAATATTATATTTTTGCATAGCGAAAGTTAGTTGCACAGATCGGAATGTTTTCTACTCCAAATTTGAATTTTGATAAGCTAAATGAATTTTTTGTTGTATTATTAATGTCGATTCTAATTATTAATGAAGAAGAAGAAACATTACACCAATATGAAAGTAAAAGACAATATCCTCAAAAAAATTTTTTTTTTTTTTAAATATACATACATATATGTATGTTTCACTTCATTTACATACATGTATGTATGTTTCACTTATATTCATCAGCAATCACTTCTACATGTGAAAGTGATTGCTGATGGACATTGAATAATTATATGTGATGGGAATTTAATGGGAATACTGATTTATTATGATGAAAAAAAGAGGTGTTTGTGAGAGGATATTTTTCACAGATTCAAGAAGTAATACAAGGGAAATTTAATATACAGATCTTCTCACTAAAGAAAACAATTTTGAAGCACATGTCATCCTTGTATTTCAAAAGTGTTTCGTTACCAAGCTTCACATTTCGAATGCTCAAAAGCACGATCAGAGAACTTAAACCCAAAACGGAGACCTATATTTTATTTCTACCATGAATTTGTCATGGTATTTTTTTTTTTTTTCATTAAAACAATAAAAACATTTTTAAACATTATTATTTTTGTAGAAACTATTGAAATTTAAAATGTTACAGTTACTATATATCTCAAGGAGGGGAAAAGGGATAAACAAATAACATTTTGTTTTAAATTCTAACATGCAGTAAATTGATAACTTTATTATTTTTAAATCAAACTAATTAAACATATTAGTGAGGTTAATTTTTACATGTAGAATTTATAAAATAGGTGAGGAATCGTGTTTGAATAAGTTGTTGTTACCTATGGTTCTATAGGAACTCAATACATACAAATTTAGTCACTTACTGTAGAAACAAAAAAGAACATATGAACGAATCAAAATTGCAAAGAGAAAAGGCCATACATTCTTATCAAAAATTATCAAAAGGCCTTGAAACAGTTTAAGAGAAGTTAAATGTTCTAAGGATACAAATTTAAAAGGCTAGAAGCAGCATTATAAAAATCACCGTGTTCAGGACATGTTTTCTCTGGCCTTCCAATAAAGAGTACACAAATCTCTATTCTGTTGTAAGTTAGAGTCCAATCCCAAACAAACAAGTAGATGAGCCTTATTCATTTTCTCTGTCTTACATAAAGTGTTTGAATATATATTTATTGAAATTTGACTAAATTTAACGAACATTTTTATAAATGTGCCATTTTCAAAAAATTGAAAACTTTTAAAAAAATTTCTTATTTAAATGTTTTAAAAATTTATCTTTAACTAAAAAATATTTAAAAAAACTTTCATATTTAAATGAATTATTTTTTAAAAAAAATCAGTAATAATGTTCAAATCTTTTTATTTCAATTTTATGAGAGTTCATGAGTAATGATAAAACCCTGACATATTCTAAGAAAAATAAATCTAATTTTTCCTAAATTTTTTCGATTCTTTAATTTTTATTTCAGTATTTCAGGTTCTGAATGACATACTCTGAATTTACATTTTAATTTTATTTTGATCAACTTTTTAAGCTCCAGTGTTCACTGTTACTTCCCGTCAAGGAATTTAGTTTTCACTTTCGTCTTAGAATAAGATTTTACTCTAACAGTTTTTATTATTTTTAATTCACTTTCTTTTGTAATTCATTTCAACTTCCTGGGTCACTTGCGCGATACATAAGATATATACGTGCAATTCTAAAACTGTTGGATGCTGTAGTATTTTTTTCTCTCACATTTCATTTCCAGGAAAAAGGAATGTATATTATTTGACAAGTATATAATATCAATCCCTCACTCAAATTTGACAACAGACAAGCAGCATTGTGGGCAGTTATATTGCATGCAATTAGTGTTTTGTACTAACGAGAACAAACTCTCACTCAAATCTGAGAGCAGATGTTAGGTATCATGTATAATGAGACTTAGAAATTAGCGAATGTCTGTGCGATCTTCATAGGTCGAACAGCTACAGATTGAATATAAACTAAACCATGTTCCATCTTGATTGGTGACAGACCACGAGCTGAGAAATGTCTACTCTAATCAGAAATGAGGAAAGCTGACCTCCCTCTTTCCTGATTGTCTTAAAAGAGGTTTTTGGTGAGAGAGTTCTGCGACGAATCGACCAGAAGTGTTGTTTTTCTTTTTTCTCTGAAGTGACTAAATTGGCCGGTGATTCCGCCTGTCTACAAAGTGAGCCCCTTGTGGTTTCGCCGAGTGATAATTAAGGTCTGCCGGCAATTAGATTCGTCGTAGACTCGAGAGTTCTGAAAATCTCCTTTTTGAATGAATTGCGCTTGTGATAAAATTAATGTTTTTAAATTTTTATTTCTTTGCATAATAATCCAGAGTACATTATGTATACATATACATACATACACATATATATATACATATAGGGCTTGTAGATAAAAATTGAAGTGTTACCATGAACCGGAAAGTGGTCTTCTTCATGAAGCCGCTATAGATCTAATATAGGCCATATGTTACATTTTATGTAGATAAAGTTTGAACTACCCAAAATTAATTTAAACTATAAAAGTTTCAACTGAACAAATGCCTTAATTATCATTATTTGTTTTATTTGTTAATAATTAATGAGTCAGAAATAGCACTGATTATACAGTAGCAGCCACTTTCTCACTTAGAAAGTTATGCACCAGTTACTGAATGCTTTTATGAGTACAATGAGCTCAGTTATCTCATCTTTGATCTCTATTAAAATTGAATTTGAGGAACTTCCTTTGTTGGCGTTTTGGATTCAAAGATTTCCCAAAGATTTTTAATCAAAATATATATACATAATTCATGTATATTTTTGTATACTACATAGATATTAGGGTTTATCATCACTAATGCTACGTAATCAAAGAAATTTGTTTCCCATATTGCATCATTACGAATTTGTTACACTAACTACATTAGCAAGAAAAAGAAATATTATCAGTGTATAATGCAGGTTAAATTGCAGATTATCATTCCACATTTCATTATAGCTATCCTATTTGTAAAGGAACTGGATCTGTTCTCTATTTAAATTTTCACTGCACAAAAACAATTAAAATGAATAATAAACAAATTATAGCACCCAGCCAACCTTATAGGATAATTTTCGAGATCAATTTTCTCACAAATTCTTTCGTATTGGGGAAAACTCTAAAATTTCTAACCATTCAATTTGATTGTCAATCCTAGACACTCTGTCATAATCTTAATTAAGTCCGCCCAATTTGTAAAGCAGTGACTACAAAGCTCGTTAGCTGTGGAAATCGAACTTTGTCCTTTTACATACTAACTGACACGCACAACTGCCATATGCTTAGTGAGAATGATCGTTTCGTTCTGCATTGGCAGCAACAACCATTAAACAAGAATATTGATTATTCTGATTAAATTACAGAAGTAGTTTCTGATCACATTTAAAACATAAAGTAAACTTTTCTAATAAACAAAATTTTAACCTTAAAATAATTTGTTTTGTGATGATAAAATAATCTGTAATTAATTATTGTTTAATTAAAGATATAATATTTAATTTAGCAAGAATCAACAGTGTTAGCTTTTGTTAATGGGAGTTCTCTAAGATCAAATATTTGAGTATCATTTGTTTAATATGTTATTTGATGCCATATCTTTCAGGTGCATTAAAAAACATCTAAGTGCATCTAAATAAAAGTAAGTCCCAGAATAAAAATATTTAGCTGAATTTCTAGAATTTATTTGTTTTTCAAAACATAATTCAGATATTTTAACTATTTTTTTTTCTAAATTTTGAACATCTCATTATTTGATATTCATTAAAAAAATTCATTGCAAAATTTCTTATTTGTTGGGAAAATTAAGCAATATGCTAACAGAAAAAGTGAAAGAATACAGTTTTTGACAGTTAAAAAAATACTCTTTTTTTTACAGCAATAACAAAAAAATTACTTTTAACTTTCGTAATACGAATTTATATTTGTAACCACTTACAATACACATATGACAGGGGAATATTTAATGATTACGTTGAAGAAATCATATTACAGTCTGCTGAATATGGGCTAACTTTCCATAAAATTTTTTTTTTAAATAATTGCGATTTACACAATTTAAAGGAATATTTACCAAATAAATAAATAAATAGAAAGGCAAAGGTAAAAAAAATCGTTAAAACGTTGTAAATATCATTGATAAATAATGAAACTAAAAAAATATTTAAAAAATTACAAAATTATACGCGCTATTGTAAAATTGTTAAATATTTTTAAAACGTAATTTAGATATTTTAATTTTTTTCTACAATTTGAACATCATTATTTGATATTCATTAAAAAATTCATCGCAAAATTTCTTATTTGTTGGAAAAATTAAGCAATATGCAAACAGAAAAAGTTAAAAATAAAAAGTTTTTCAGGATAAAAAAATATATTATTTTTGATTATATCAATAACAAAAAAAAATTTCTTTTAACATATATAACCTGATATAATGATGATGACATGATTATGTTGAACATGATGTTATAATCATGTCCTCATCATTATATTATGTTGATATTGACATGATTATATTGAATAATACATAGTGTCTGCTGAATATGAGATTACTTTCCATAAAAATTTTTACATAATTGCAAATTTTCATAATTTAAAAGGAATATTTATCAAATAAATAAAAAGTAAAGGTAAAAAAAAATAAAGATGAAAAATATTGTTAAATAACACTGATAAATAATGAAACTATAAAAAAAATCAAAAACATTACGAAATTAAGTATACGTTTTATTAAAATATAACAAAAATATAATTAAAAGTTATTAAAAACAAATTTAATAAAAATTAAAAAATAAAACTAAACTTACTGTTAGATGTTTATGCTAAATCTCAAAAACAGTGTTGATGAGTGATCGCACACAGAGACAGCTGCATTCAATTGAATGTTACGCCTCTTTTTCCTGCTGACTCAGCTGATAAAAAATAAAACGATAAGAGCATGTCATTTACGAGAAGCGAGTAGCATTTAATACGCGTCTATTTATTTTTCTACAGATATTCATAATTGCATCACACAGACAGCAGTTCGCTGCCCGCATGGAAGCCAATCGTTATACTATTTCATGCGCCTTGAAGCAAAAATTACGCCATTTTTAATTTTAAAATTATTCATTATGTCTTATAAAAAATTAAATTTTGATAAAATACAAAAAATGAAACATGATCCTGCACTAATTTAGTAAAAAATAATTAGCATTTTAATATTGAAGAAATAAATGTTTATTCATTGCGAACTTGGCGAAAAGAACCTTTTGTTAATAATGCATATGCTCGAATATACGTTATCGACCTCAGTTCTATATTCGTTTATACATCTGTATGCCCGACTCGTGCTCAATGGCAACTTGCGCCGTTGTTGAGCATTAGGTCTGAGGTTCAATCCGCTGGCGGCTTTATTGTAGACACTATTTCAAAAACTAGGAGACTCGATGGCGTTTGTGATGTTCAGCATCTTGGTTCGTTATTCAGACTATTCCTACCTTTCTCCCGTATGATACGCAAATGAGGGATGGCTCCACTTAAAAGTCCTCTCGGAAGGCACTGCTCACCTTCTTCAGCCACACGGAGGCAAGTCAGACTTCTACCTACGGGTGCTCTATCACAACAGCAGCTACCCTTCTTTCCCTCCATCCAGTAATAGATTACTCATTGGGTGTCCGTCCCTTGCTGCCGGACACTGAGAATTAGACGCAATGTACCTCAGTACAAAAATATCAATTATGATGGCTAAAAAGGCGTCAACTATTGATATAAGCGTAAAAAATTTATTACCTATTTTATGGGCTTGTCAAAACCATAGTCCATTTTAAAAATGTTTTCAATAAAATAGTTTTCACATAATTCATTAAAATGCGCAAATATTTTCAGTCATGAATATTTAAAATCAAAAATAAAAATCATAAAGTATCAATTTTTTTGCTTGGGTACTACAGAGAAACTGAATCAAATGCAAATTAAAGCAAAATTACAACGAATCATAGGTTTACGTTTTATATTATTTTCTCTTTTTATATATATATATATATATATATATAACTACCGGAAGTCTGCGTTTCTGTTTAAACCTATAACTGTGCTTCCTCCTCGACACCGACAAGAACTAGATGTGGATGTGTGGTTAGAATTTGAACACTATTGGAAAATTATTTAATACAAAATCCTTTTACCTAAACAAAGGATTTATCATACTTCTTCAATAAAAATATTTTATTATATGCAATGATATTGCTTTACAAATACCGTAACATTAGAAAGTCTGGGTGACTATTGTAACAATGGAATTAAAAGTCTAAGATATCATGGCATTTGTGAAACAAAGATATCATTGTTGCAGTTTGTGAAACAAATTTCAGTTCCTCATTGTTTGCATTTGTGAAGGCAAATTTCAGTTCTCATTGCTGCAGTTTGTGAGGCAAATTTCAGTTCTCATTGTTGCAGTTTGTGAGGGCAGTTCTCATTGTTGCAGTTTGTGAGGCAAATTTCAGTTCTCATTGCTGCAGTTTGTGAGGCAAATTTCAGTTCTCATTTTGCAATTTGTGAGGCAAATTTCAGTTCTTATTGTTGCAGTTTGTGAGGCAAATTTCAGTTCTCATTGCTGCAGTTTGCCAGAGGCATTTCAGTTCTCATTGTTGCAGTTTGTGAAACAAATTTCAGTTTCATTGTTGCAGTTTGTGAGGCAAATTTCAGTTCTCATTGTTGCAGTTTGTGAGGCAAATTTCAGTTCTCATTGCTGCAATTTGTGAGGCAAATTTCAGTTCTTATTGTTGCAGTTTGTCAAATTTCAGTTCTCATTGCTGCAGTTTTGAGGGCAAATTTCAGTTCTCATTGTTGCAGTTTGTGAGACAAATTTCAGTTCTCATTGTTGCAGTTTGTGAGGCAAATTTCAGTTCTCATTGCTGCAGTTTGTGAGGCAAATTTCAGTTCTCATTGTTGCAGTTTGTGAGGCAAATTTCAGTTCTCATTGCTGCAGTTTGTGAGGCAAATTTCAGTTCTCATTGTTGAAGTTTGTGAGGCAAATTTCAGTTCTCATTGTTGCAGTTTGTGAGGCAAATTTCAGTTCTCATTGTTGCAGTTTGTGAAACAAATTTCAGTTCTCATTGTTGCAGTTTGTGAAACAAATTTCACTTCTCATTATTGCAGTTTGTGAAACAAATTTTAGTTCTCATTGGTGCAGTTTGTGAAACAAATTTCAGTTCTCATTGTTGCATGTTGTGAGCAAATTTCAGTTCTCATTGTTGCAGTTTGTGAGGCAAATTTCAGTTCTCATTGTTGCAGTTTGTGAGGCAAATTTCTCATTGTTGCTACATTTAGAAAAAAAGTTAAGAACTTTTCATTTTCCATTTACCATTAGCCGAATATGTCATAGTTTTAACCGATCCATTATTTTTTTAATTATTTTGAATCACTGAATTACTAACAATGCAAAATGAATACAATAAAAAAAAATCGATTTTTTTTTTCTTTGCATTATCTTTGAAGAAGTTAAAAGCATATTAATAATGAATTAACTAAATACTTAGTTTCGAAAGTAACGTAATGAATTTACAATTAATATCAGAACCTTAAAATTAATCATATAATGGAAAGCTTTTATTCAAAAAATATTAAATGAAGATTTTTTTTTTTAATTGATATTTCTGTTTTGTCATAAAAATTTAAAATATGAAAATGAAAAATTTTTTTTTTTCATCAACTTTAACTAAAAACTGTTACTCCTGAATATGAATAATTAAAAACATAAATTTAAAATCATTCTCCATTATATCATGACATTTACTTCAATTCTCTTTAAAAAAAAAAAAGAAATTTTTATCCAACTTTTCTTATATTTATATAGATTCCTTATCTGAATTTAATTAATGCGAACACTTTTGGCTTCCAAGAGTGTCCGTATACTTACGAATTTCAATGAAATGCTGTTCCATCCATTAATAAAAATTAACATTTTCAGAATGAGAATTTATAACAATTTATTTTTTTATTTTGTTTCTTAACAATACTACAGTAAAAATTTTAAAACACAGTAAAACTTCTTTTAAAAAACCATTGACAAAAAATTACCCCACAAAAATCTCTATACATTATGAATGTATAGAGATTGTTATATTAATAATATTCTATCAATTTCTATCCAGTATGAAATCCTACAGCATCCACAACAGCTGTTAAACGTTTGGGAGTGGAATTCAATGGATTATATACATCACAATCACAAAAATATCACAAATTTGGAAACACACGTCCCCAGTAAATAAAAAAAAAAAATGTCTAGTCCTGATGCTGATATGCCTTCCCACTCAAAGATAATCGATCGATATGTACTTTTAACTATAGAAAACTTTTATAGCTTTCAAATGTAGATTTTTTACAAATTTTCTAATTATAAATCTTAAATCCCGTTGAGTTTGATGGCCAAAAAAAGACAAGGAAAACATGTTTTTATTTCATGAAAAATGCTTAAATACCATAAAGGACGATTTATTATACATAATATTCAACAATGCAAATTGTTCTTCGTGTTTGTTCTATTTTCTTATTTATTTTTATCGGTACCATTCAAGTAAAAAAAAAATTAACATAATAAAAAAATTAAATTTTTATTGCTTAAAATACTATAACAATTCTTTGATAGTTGCGCTTGTAATGTATATAAAAAAAACATTAAAAAAAAATTAAAGGACATATAATAATAAAAATTGAAAAGTTATTTTGGTTAGTTTATTCCTTTTCCTGACGTCATATTTATTTTATTTATGTTCATAATTTTTAATGTTTTCATAATTTTAAATTCTAATAATTTTTTTTTCCGATTCATATGATTTTTCGCTTATTTAAGAAAATATGTATTTCATTTAGAAATAAAAGCAAATTTGTAATGTTCAACATAAATAATCATGTTGATATCGTTTTGTTTTTGTGTTATCTTTTCACTGAATTGTGAAATAAGGTGCACAATGAATCATCCATTAATCATTAACCTATTTTTTTTCTTTTAGTTTTGTGATAAAGCAATAGGAATTTTCCATAAGTTGATTCTGTTCTTTGAAGCTAGACTATCTATTTTTATTAGAATTAATCAAATATTTACAAAAATAAAAAGAGGAATTTTTCTTCTATAACATATAATATTTGAATTACAATTTTATATACAATAAATTAAAATATATTTATTGGTTTATAAAATAATATTTTCCTAAGTTCAGTTGCTAATTCCAAAAGTTCATTAAAACAAAGCATGGATTCCCTTTTTCTATGTTTAATCTTTGTATCTTTCTTTTAATAAGAGTTTGAAATACATTAAAACTAATTTTTTTTTGTATGCTTTAATTAATTTATTTATAAATGTCTTCTTCTTCATTGGCGCAACAGCCCCATGTAAGCCAAGGGTCGTCAGTTTACTGGCAGATTTCGAGACAGGAGATGGGTTCTTTTTACGGGGTAGGGTTGTCCGCCCTACCTATCCAACATCCTATTAGACCGGGACCTACGATTTAAGCTGGATTCCAAACCACTACAAACATCCATGGAATTGCTGAGACTCGAACCTGAAACCTGTGGCCCCAAGCTCTAGTTACTCAGCCATCAGGCCCTTTTAAATATATGGATTTGTAAAAAAAGTACAATCTTGTTATTATATTAATGAGAAAGAAATTTGAAAATAAACAGCAGTCCCCTTTTTTTAATACAAAATATTTATCAAATATAATTAAAATATTTTGGCAAAACAAAGTATTTAAAAATGCTTAAAAATTAGGATGTGAATTATACACTTTTCTTTAAAATGCATTGCTTTTTAACAGTAAAAATGCACTGCTTATACAGTTTCCTTAAAAATAAAAACTTTTTTGATTACAGTATAACATCCAACAGTAACGAATATTTTAAGTATAACATATATTTATTACAGTAATCTAATTGATTTATACAAATCATACCATAGCTTTATTATATGTCATTTCTCAAAGTTTCATATTTCTTAAAGTTTTTTTTTTATTTATATTTCTCAGTGATTTTAAAATGTATTGCTTTGAAATTGCTTTTAATAATTCTTTTCATCAGTACAGTCTTGCAACCACTTTTCCAATACTTTTCCCGGAATGCAAGTACTAAAAAAAAGAACAAAGATTTATTAACATGAGATAGTGCATGCGAAAGTTATGATTTTTTTTACATTAAATTTTTATTGGTTAATTGAACATGAAAATTGCCATGCTTCACATTTATTTTCCTGTCTATTTAGCCCTCGTGTACATAAGATGAACGTAGAGCGGCAAGCCAAACCAAAACCTTTATTTTCATTTTATACTTTCAATACTTTTAATAATCTTATTGAATTTTAAATTTTTTTAGCGAATTATCTGTGTTTATACGATTTATTCCTTATTCTCTTAAGAATAGTAACATGCAATGGTAATAATATAGCGCCTGTGGCTTATGACTGTAACAAATAGCATTTTCGTAGAAAATTTGAATGGAAAAAGTAAAATTTGAAGTAGTTGTTTATCTAATTATGTTTGATTTGTCCTTGAAAATTATTTTTTATTTAAACAAAATAATGCTAATGAATTTCGAAATACAGGAAAAATATCCAAATTTCCTAATATTATTTTTAAACCATTGATATCCACTATGGGGCCTGAATGGCCAAGTGGCTAGCGCTCTGGCGCTCGGTACCACAGGTTTCGGGCTCGAGTCCCGGCAGTGCCATGGATGTTTGTAGTGTTCGGAATCCACTTTTAAGCCGTAGGTCCTGGTCTCATATAACTGTTGAGCGTTGGGCTTAGAGCCGACAACCCTACAACTTAAAAAAAAGAAAAACATCTCTCTTCTCGAAATCTACCAGTGGGTAGACGGCCTTGGTCCACACTGGGCTGTTGTGCCAACGATGATGATGAATATCCGCGATACAACTAAATTAAATAAATTTCAATTTTTAGCTCTGGTAATGCACTAAACATCAATTAAACTGACATTGAAATTTAAATGATTGCGTTATAAATGCACATAAAAAGTATTTAATGAAATAATATGTTTTAACAAAAGTGCAAAAAGCATATTTAATGAATATTTTGTAATTAATAATTTCTTTTAATATATAACTTTGCTCTAAATCACTTTGCTACTGAACCACAAAAAGTTATCGCATTGAAATTTATTGTAAATGTAATATGGTTATCAAAATCACATCTTTTTCAATTAGAATGTAATGCGTTCTATTTTATGGCTTATCTTTTCTTTTGCCAATGCTTTTTCTTGAATTTGTGAAGTCGTGTGCCTATCACTCTAATCTATCGCTGTAACCGTGCTTCCACCTACGCACAGCAAGCGCTCTCCTTGGGGCTTTCAAGAGAAATGGCCAATAGGCGTCGAATCTCTCACCCAAGAGGAAGTACGGTGCATTCAAGCACTTCTGTTGAGAAACGTTTAGTTTGTAATCTCTCATCCCGAGAGATATATATACAGCACTATCTTGTATATAAGTTGGCCTACAGACCCTCACCGGGAGAGGAAATATATTCCGCGCATTCACTACTAAGTCGAAAATCCGATACTCAACTACGCGCAAAATGTGCGGAAAATATTTCTTCTACGGGTGAAAGTCTGCAGGCTAAGTAATGCACAGGGTGCGCTAAATATATTTCCTTCTCGACATGAGAAACTATAAACTAAATGTTTCTCAGTGGGAGCGCAAGTTTCACTGTACTTTCTCTCAGGTGAGAGTCTAGATGTCTACTAACCCTTTCTTCTGAACGCCAAAGGAGGGGCATTCTTGCCAGTGTGTAGGAGGAAGCACGGTTACAAATGGAGATTGGTTATTTAACTTTAAAAATCAATTAGTTTCATTATTTAAGTATATTTAAAAAATGCTTAAATCTTAATAATTTAAGAATACTTAAATCTTAATAATCGTATGGATGGAAGCCACGGATTTTTCACCACCTACTCCATAACAATACTACTGTGCCCCAAAAATAAAACCAATTTTGAATTTAAATTTCCCGGGTATATGGAATTTCAATTTTTTTCCTTTTTAGGTTGTTGGCATTGTCCTTGACAACTGTGTGAAATTTCACGTCAAAATATTCATTAGTGTTCACGCTTGACTTTGTGAGACGCTAAAACTGATTTCGGCGATTTCTCAAATAATTGAGCAAAGAACTTCCATTAAATTTTGTTTGCGGAATGAATATTCGTGTGCGGAAACGTATAGAATGCTGCAGAAGGCATTCGATGAGCATTCTATATCGGAAAGAAATGCTTACAAGTGGTATAAACAGTTCAAAGAGGGCAGAGAACGCTTGAAGACGAAGAGCGCTCTGGTCGACCATCAACCACAACCGATGAAGCTCACGTCCAAAAAATTAAAGATTTGGTGAGAGAGAGTTTAATGAGTTTTTAAAAAAAAAAATTGGTCTTACTTTTTGGGCACAGTAGTATTATAAAATCTACTTTTAATTGAAATTCTTTTTGTGAAGTATTATATTATATTTCAGTAATAATAAGTATATTTTTTTCATACCTCAACTCCATCTATTATTCCTTCTAGGCCCAAAAATTCTTTTCCAGTGGACTTTTCGCCATTGTCTGTGATCGTCTTCAGGTGTCCCTTCTCGTAGATCTCGGACATGTACTTGAAGTAGCTGGCGAAGCACTCTCTGTATTCTGCTCGACGAAACCCGATAACGGCAGCAGATTTGGAAAAGTAACTGTTTCATTCAAAATAAGAATCATTATTCAAAAAAATTTTTAATCTAAATTATTTTGTATGAAATACACTCATGTCCATAAATTAAGGATAATTCAGAATCGCACAGAAATTGAACTCTAAAATAAAAATTTCACCTGTAGAATTATTACACACATCTTGAAGAAGAATATGCAAATTACAGGAAACCACCAGATGGCGCGGATAGTACATCACAATGACGAGAGTGTAAGAGAGGGGTATATAAGGAATGGTGACAAAGAAGTAAAATTGTTCTCAAGCGTTTTTAAAAGTCTTTCAGTGCAATAACCGCATAGTTATGGCACAAAGGAAGCATTTGGATAATTTTTTACGTGGTAGAATTATCGGACGACTGGAATGTGGACGTACCCAGCCGGAAGTATCCGAGAAACTTGGAATCGCCCAGAGTGTCATCTCCAGGCTTTGGCAACGATTCCAAGATGATGGTAATGTGAGTAGATGTTACAGCACAGGTCGCCCCCCGAGTTACAACGCCGAATGAGGACCGGTATTTAGCAGTTACTGCCAAAACGGAGACGGAGCACAGCATCAGACCTGTCTCGTCAGCTCTCTTCAGCTACCGGTACGACAGTTTCAAGGCAGACCGTGTACAGACGCTTAGGGCACAATGGCCTATATGCTCGTAGGCCGGTCAGATGTGTTCCACTTACCGCAACTCACTGTCGCCTGCGATTAACCTGGAGTAGAGAGCATGCATTGTGGACACCGCAACAGTGGTCTGGTGGGATGTTTTCCGACGAGTCCAGGTTTGGTTGCAGTCTGATTCTCGCCGGACTTTCATATGGAGAGCGCCAGGTACCCGTTACCACCAAGAGAACACCATTGAATTACACCGTTACGGTGGTGCAGGATGGCTCGTTTGGGGAGGAATTATTCTTGGTTCCAGAACTGACCTGCATGTTCAGAGTGTAACGATGACAGGCCACATCTATCGGGATATCATTCTGGAACAACATGTACGTTTGTTTCGGGGCGCCATCGGTGCTGAATTTCTGTTTATGGATGACAACGCCCGTCCTCACCTGCAAACATTGTAGACGAATGCCTTCAATTGGAGGATATCACCCGTATGGATTGGCCAGCATACTCACCGGACTTGAATCAATAGAACATGTGTGGGATATGCTTGGCCGACGAATTGCAGCCCGTCAACCCCCTCCCACCTGTCAACCGGAACTTCGGACGGCATTGCTTGATGAGTGGTGTAATATTCCAGAAGATAAGATTGATAATTTGATACTCAGCATGCCTAGGCGTTGTAAGGCCTGTATTGCATCGCCCGGGAGACATACTCCATATTAACCATCATACTAACCATGTTATACTGTTTTTTGTAAATAAGTTCTTTTTGAAATTTGCGCCAGGAGTAAAAATCGCAATTTTTATTAATTATGTCAAACATATAACATCTTTTTTGCTCTTTACCTTTTGTTTAATAAATAGACTTTACAAATAAGTCAAATTTGTTTTGCTTCTGTCTCTTTCTTTGCCTGAACTTCATTATCCTTAATTTATGGACATGGGTGTATTTTAAATTGCATCATTTAGTTAATACAAAAAAAAAAAAAAAAATCGCTGGATGCTTCTCACTCTATTTCCTGAGAAATATATCAAATGAAAATTACAATGATGTGATTGTTTCTTATTCGATTAAATTTAATACATCAATACTGTAACATTTTCCCTAAGGGAGGAGATATAGCATTTCTGCTCTCAGGGCAAAGAAATGCATACTTTAACAAGTGCATAATATAAACCTAACACTCAAATCTAACAGCAAATAAACAGTATCGTGGATATTTCTATTACATGCAGTTAGTGCTTTGTACTTATGAGAACAACCTGCCAATGAAATCTGACAGCAGATAATCTGTGTCATGGATAATGAGACATCATGAAATTAGCGATTGTCTGTGCAGCATTCAGAGGTCGAAACAATTACAGATGAGATATAGACTACATAATGAGTTGCTGCATAGGGTTTGGTATACCATGGGCAGAGGAAGTGTCGACTGAAAGAAGGCACAGGCTTTGAGGCAAGAAAGTAAGAATTAATAATTACGAAATTACTTATTCAATATTTTTAACTTTAATAAAAACCTTTTTACTGCTTAAAACTATTTTTCATTGCCATCAGATTTTCATACCAACAAGTAGTGAGAAGCTTAAATATTTACCAGTGCCGTTACGTAAGTTAATGTAAGAAATAATAAAAAAAAAATTTACAGAATTAGTTTTCAATTATTTTCCAAAACTAAAGCTACTATATTCATAAAAATTAAACCTAAGGGATTGAATATGAAAAAACATATTGAAAATTCTTGGTTGAGAATTATTGCTTTATTTAACCAACTTATTTTATTAAGGTAAAGTTATCTAAAATCTCAAAACTTTTATTCTACACAGATATAATTTCTTAATAAAATTTACAGAAACTAAAAACGTAACCTGCAATGTCGGCTCATAATTGGTAGTCATTAATAAATCTGAACATTTAATTTAAGATTATGATCTTTTTTCAATAAGATGGTAAAAAAAAACTTATTCATTAGTAGAATTGTAACTTACCAATTGAGGTAACATGGAAAGGTCCATCGCTGGCATAAACTTGTCTTCGCTTTTATAACTTGATATTCCACCGACTATCACGAGCCTTCCTTTAATGGCCAAATTCTTCATGCATGTTTCCAAGACTTTTCCACCAATAGTTTCCCAAATCACATCTATTCCCTTCTGTACAGTAAAAACATTTGTAACATTAAATTTGTTAAATGTTATTATTGATTTTTATATTTAAAGTATGTATATAACAATATAAATTATTATTATAATAAATATTAAATATTATTTTACATATAAATAAACATTATCTAGAGTCTACGCAACTTATAAATAATATCGACTGAGCAAAAATAATTTTAAATAATATAAAACCAAATCTGTAATGCGCACATTGCTTTTGAAAGTTACGCAACAGATTAAGATTTAATCTTAATTAAAATAATAGTTACTTTATCTTATAAAAATATAGTAAAAGAAAGAACACGTTGAATAAAAGTGTAACTATAACAATGGTAATAAAATAAATCATTAAATGCATAGAACTCATCATATTGTCATTTTTCGTTTCTATATTATATAATAACAATTTACGCTTAATATTTTTGTGATCTAAGATATTTTAATTTAATGTATTTATTGATCAAATCTCTAATACGATTTCTCAAAATTATATTTTCTAAATTTTTCAAAGAATCGCTTGAAAGTAAAATCACATTAATAATATCCATTCACAACGATTTTTATGCATCGATCATTAAATAATTGCAATCATAGTTCTTTATAAGATTGTTTGATATTCAATTAAACTATTAACGTGTAATCTTTGAAGTTACTATGTTAATTTTTTTAAATAATTGATGTTCGATATACTGAATCATAAATATACTTTTGGAATAAACGAAAAAAAAAACTTATAATTGAACTGAAGACAGAAATCAAAGATAGATTTCATTTATCACTGAGAATTTCTTTTCTTAAAATGGTTTAATGGTCAACAGTTCAGAGTAGGATTAACCATGCAACGGCAGAAAATGAAATTATGAGACATTGAGAATATTTTAAATTTAAGTATATACAGGATCAATGTTGCATAAACTGTGCGAGGCAATTCTCCTTATCCGGAGTACATAGAAATTGCCCACAGAATCACATTTCTGCAATGTAGTTTCGAGAAAAACAGAATGAAAAGCATGACGTTTCCTCCGGTTAATGGAAAATCGGTTTTAATAGATTAAGGGATAGTGATAATTGCATATTAAATAGTGTTTGTGTAGATAGATGTTCAAAATTACCATTGTACATAACAAACCATGCATGCTTGCGTCATTCCCGCACATTCTAACAACCCTGTGTCCACAATAGTGAAGGCAGCAAGCACAAAAAAAAAAAAAAAAAAAAAAAAAAAAAAAACCCTACTAAATCTTATTCTGTAATAACTGGAATTTTATATATCAATTCCTTTAGACGTCCCTGTAGAAAAAAAAATCCAAAAGGAGTCAAATGTAGAGATCACGGTAGCAACACAATGGAGCCTTGTCATTCACTTTGACGGTGACATTTGCTTTGGAATGATGGCGTGATGGATAACCAGAAATATAGTCCTTGACAGCATGTAATGCATAAGTGGAAGAAGTTAATGCTTTTAATCAAGCAATTTCAAATGGCTGGAAAATTGGTCTTCAGTGGATTCCTAGCTACTGCAACATGCCAGGAGATGAAAAAAACTGGCATCCTTGCAAAAAATGGATGCAATTTGCAACAGCCACATTTTTATTCTATCCTACCAGCAAATCTGTGGTGTAGTAAAAAATAGGTTGTGAATTTCCCTTTGAAATGACCGTGTTGAAGTTGTGACGGGTAAGGTCTGAAGTTTATTATTGCACTCCGCCCTCCCCATGGACCTTCCTCGCTCGGTTCTTACCACAAGCTTTAGACTTTTGACTGAACATGACTTTTTACAAAGATACTTTTGCCGTATCGGCATGATCAATATTCCTGACTATATCCTGTGTTCGTCAGGCACTTTTACGGATTTTTTGACAACATTTGTCAAATTTCAAAGCTCACGAACGCTCACGAACTTTACAGCATGCATTTAAAGCAATCCTGATTTGCATGTTCCTAATGGCGCTACTACCGCTACACTTACGCGAAAAGCACTCTCTTTTATGTACTGTTCTCCAGCTTTTATAACAAAGCTGTTTTTTTATAGGGATGCCAGAAGTCTCATGGCCGATATGGCCTCCTCCCCGACGTAGGAAAAAAAATGGTAATCTATTGTCCTTATGCTTGGGCATAGATGAAGGACATATCAAAATATTCACGAACGGAATGCAATATCACTATGCAAAAGTCGGCGATAATTTCAAGCAACGCAAGTTCAGTGACGTCTGTTTAATTGCATAGCAGACATCACTTATGGAACATCACTCTTTCAACATCATTCTTGCAAGCTTAAGGGCATAATTTCATTTTTTATCCTCATTTTTTTCATTACTTGGTTTGTTTCTCATCCATTCTGATTTTCACATGATTCCAGTAAATCTTATTTTCCGGCCACTGGATATAATGTCATATTTTTCCTTCGCATTTTTCTCAAAAACTACTACTGTGTCCAAAAAGTAAAACCAATTTTCAATTTAAAATTCCCGTGGCTTATGAAATTTCAATTTCTTCAAAATACTGAATGCGCCAGCTCACACTGCATTGATTCTTCGTGACATTTTCGCCAAAAATGAAACCCATATCGTTCGTTCCACAACCACCGCATTCACACCGGGCGATTTCTGGCTATTCCCTAAACTCAAAAAGACCACTCCGGGGACACCGTTTTGAGTCTATTGAAGAGATTCAACGTGAATCGCCGTGCGCTTTGGAGGCCATCCCTGCCGATGATTTTGTAGCATTCATTGAGGATTGGGAAAAGTTGGCATAAGTGATTGTGTCGGAGGGGATTACTTCGAAGGCTATGAAATAAATTTGGAAGACTAAATAAAGAGTTTTTGAAAAAATAATAGTTGGTCTTACTTTTTGGGCACCGTAGTATGCAATGGCGTTGTAGAGATGTGGTTCTTCTTGTCAAATTTTATGCACGATGCACGGCGATGGTCACCCTACCACCGTGCAATTTAATTGTTTATATCTACAAATAACTAAATTATGAAGTGTTGATTTTATTAAAACTACATTTATGCCAATTATCTATATTTTTATGTCAGTGATTATAACTTCTGGTATTGCTCAATGATTAAAGACAATTATGAATAAAAACAAATGAATTGTAATTATATACATGTTAAAACACTTTTGCTTATCTTTTATAATGTATATCTTTGATTGTACATTATTTACTAACTTTTTTTTTTTTTTTGTATTAAGCTTCTGTTAAATTAGCGTATATTATGTGTGACCTGTTTATTTTACTATTTTTTTTAAATGCCACCCGGGTCAGTGGACTTTCTTCAAAGGCGCGTCCAAAGAAACCGAAAAATAGGCCATCCCTGATGTAGAGAAACAAATAAAAATTTACTTTGTATTCCTTGCTTAAAACTTCGCCTAGATCTTCTTCTTTGTAATTGATGATTCGATCACATCCAAGTTCCTGAAATTTTAAATATTATTCATCCATTTTGTGAAAATCAATAGTCTTTACGATTCTAAAATATTTTAATAACAAATAGAGCATAATTAAGTTTGCATTAAGGTTTAATTCTCAACAATTTTAATAACTAACTTTAATTTTATTAATTAAATTAACATGAATTAAAAACCAGAAACAGAAATTAAAATTTTTTTATTTACTTTGAATTAAAATTTAATTTTAATTAACTAACTAGTTTAATTATTATTAATAAATCAGAAAATTATGTTAAGTACACTCAGCAATTTTATTCATTCTACGTAATTTACAATATCATAAAATTCCTTAAGGAGTTAAACTTACTTTCAAGATTTTTTCCTTTTCTTTTGTCGAACAAGTACCAATAACATGGCAACGGGCAGCTTTGGCCCATTGAACCTGTAAACAAATCATGTATTTTATTTCAATTCCTTCTACACTGAAGTGACAAAAGTCATGGGATACCTCTTAATATCGTGTCGGCCCTCCTTTCGCCCGACGAAGTTCAGCAACTCGACGTGGCATGGACTCAACAAGTCGTTGGAAGTCTTCTGCAGGAATATTGAGCCACGCTGTCTCGATAGACGTCCATAATTGTGAAAGCGTTGATGGCGCAGGATTTTGGGCACGAACAGACCTCTCGATGATGTCCCATAAATGCTCGATGGGATTCATGTCGGGCGATCTAGGTTGCCAGATCATTCGTTGGAATTGTCCAGAATGTTCTTCAAACCAATCGCGAACAGTTGTGGCCCGGTGACATGGCGCATTGTCATCCATAAAAATCCCATCATTGTTTGGGTACATGAAGTCCATGAATGGCTGCAAGTGATCTCAAGTAGCTGAACATAAGCATTTCCAGTCAATGTTCGGTCCAGTCGCACCAGAGGACCAAGTCCATGCCATGAAAAAACAGCCCCACACCATTACGGAGCCACCACCAGCTTGAACAGTGCCTTGCTGACAGTTTGGGTCCATGGCTTCGTGGGGTCTGCGCCACACTCGAACCCTACCATCAGCTCTTACCAACTGAAATCGTGACTCATCGGACCAGGCCACGGTTTTCCATTCATCTAGGGACCAACCGATATGCTCACGTGCCCACGAGAGTCGCTGCAAGCGATGTCGTTCTGTCAGTAAAGGCACTCGAGTCGGTCTTCAGCTGGAATAGCCCAAGAAAGCCAAATTTCTCCGCACAGTTCTAACAGACAAGTCCCTTGTACGTCCCACATTGATTTCTGCGGTTATTTGACGCAGTGTTGCTTGTCTGTCAGAATTTACGACTCTTTGCAGACGTCGCCGGTCTCGGTCGTTAAGTGCAGGCGGTCGACCACTGCGCTGTCCATAGTGGGATGTTATGCCTGAAATGTCATACTCTCGGCACACTCTTGACACAGTGGATCTGGGAATGTTGAATTCCCTTAACGATTTCGAAATGGCAAGACCCATGCGTCTAGCTCCAACTAACATTCCGCATTCAAAGTCTGTTAATTCCCGTCGTGCGGTCATCATCACGTCAAAACCTCTTTACATGAATAACTTGAACAGAAATGAAAGCTCTGCGAAAACACTGCGCATTTATACCTGTTCTACGCGATGCTATTGCCATCTGAAAATTTGCATATTGCCATCCCATGACTTTTGTCACTTCAGTGTATTTGCTCACACTCTCCCTATACATATCTTGTTCAAGTTTTCAATCGTTAATAAAATACTTTTTGATTCATTCACTCAAGTTCAAATACATTTTTTTAACTCGTAGTGGATGACACTTGATGTTAATACAGTTTTTCAAATATTAATTCAGTAATTAATTTTAGTTTTTTTAAGATTTATGTTGCATATATCTACCAATAGATGGCGCCAGATAAACTAAAAAAAAATGAATGAAAATTATTTATAAAGAACTTTCTGCAATATAGTGAAAAAAAGTAGGAATTGATTTTAATTTTTTTTTTTATATTACTTGTTATGCTATAATAATGAAATAAAATGCATTATATGCTGAGTTTTTTAGTCTTCATTTTAATACACGTTTTTGCTTTGTAAATTTTTGAATAAGATCAAAGAAGTCTTAACCAAAAATTTACAAACAAACGTAAAACGTAAAAAGATTCACGTAAACATAAATCTTAACATAGTACTTAATGTGTATTACACCATATAAAACTACCTTGCATAGTACTTAATATGTATTACATCTTATAAAACTACCATTCATAGTACTTAATGTGTATTACACCATAGAAAACTACCATGTACTTATATATGTATTACACCCATAAAAAAACTACCCTGTACTGTAATGTATTACTCCCCCAAAAAAGTAGAGATAAATAATGTAAGATTTTATAGACGTAGAGATAAATCTTAACAAAGATTTATGTTTCATTGAGTAACTAATGTATAGATCACTGTCCCTAAAGTGGGTGATACCGCCTCCTAAGAGACAATGGAATAATTAATTGAGGGATTTAGTTTGTCACTCTACGGTCATTTTTGCACACTTTAGGCTAATTAGATTGGGACCTACAGCTTAAAGTGGATCCGAACCACTAACAAACATCCATGCCTCTACCAGGATTCGAACCTGAGGTACAGAGGCCAGAGTGCTAACCATTTTGCCATCAGGCCGCTAACTGGGAAATTTTGTAGTCTCCAGGTGAATTTGGAAAAGCGTTTAATAAAATTAAATGGACAATAAGAGAATAAAGAAGGAAGAGAAATTGAGAATAGTTGCATTTTCTTCATCGAATTTAGATGATGCGAGTTTAGTGCTGTCAGAAATTTGTAAGTAGAAGAAGAAACCAATTGTAAATAGTATATTACAACTATTTAAAGACATTACTGGCAAAAATAGAGCCAATGATCAATTCAATGATAGCAAAGCATAGCATCACGTTTATTCTTCTCACTAACATAATTTTTTAATGCTATTCATAATTTTCTGTGTGAGATGCAAATGTTATTAGAGCTGATTTTAATAAAAAAAATTATAATTTCAAATTTCATTGTGTTTTATTTACAGCCCATTTTTTATTATTGGACCGTGCGTCCTTCTACACGCTGGCTAGAGCACCCCTTTAGCATTCAGGAGAAAGGGTTAGTCTGCCTCGAGAATCTCACCCGAGAGGAAGTATAGCGCAACTTGCGCTCCCGTTAAGAAATACTTAGTTTATAATCTCTCATTCCGAGAGAAAATATATTTAGCGCACTTTCGCGCATTAGTTGGACTATAGACTCTCATCCGGTGGAAGTATATTTCGCGCACCCTGCGCGTAGCCGAGTTTCGGGTTTTCGGCTTAGAAGTGGAGCCCCTCCACGAACCTATAATTATCTGCCTTTAAATGTGTTAAATATTGCGTGTCTCTAATTGTATGTGTATGATGCTTTTGTGTGTGTGTAAATAAAGCAGGTGAGTTCTTCAACCTGGGCCTCAAGTATCTCAACTCCGAACCACACCCAGTTACAATCTGGTTACCCAATCTGCCCACTGCAGTAAGTTATAATTGCTTTTAGAAATGGTTAAGTATATTGAAGCAAATTAAAAAATATAAATGAAAAACGCAACTTACTGCGATATGTCCAGCTCCACCCGCCGCCGCAGTAATTAGTACTCTTTCTCCAGTTGTAATGCGAGCAGTCTAAAAAATGTTTTCTGTTTATTATTTGTGAAAATACTATGTAAAAGTAAAATTCATTTGGCCAAAAATTTGAAATTTAACTATCATTTTTCTTATTTTGAATCTATGTCTACTTTTTAAATATTTTTCTTTTTTTTTTTTTTTCATCTAGGTTTTCTTTTTTTCTGATTTAAAATCATTACTCCAGTTAAAAAAAAATTATAACTGGTTTTTAATGCATAGAAATATCAATTCTTTTATTATTAAAAAGTTGAACTATTGTCTGTTCTCAACTTGTCTTAAAACTACACAAATTTATTTCAGGGTGCATTTTATTTATTTTTAAAAAATAAATCTGGCAAAAGAATGGAATAGCGCATTTAAAATAAACTTTAAATTTAAAATACTACGAAATCTAAAATATGTTTCAAATTTTATTCTCATACACAGAATGTCTAAGCACCATGTTTACAAACTTCTAGGGAGAGATTGCGCCACACCTAGACGACTCGGCGTCACATTGAAAAAGTGAGTAGGAAAACTTCTCCTATCATGATGGTGTTTCACGGGCACGAGATATCTGATAGTTTTGTTTGCATAGTCTCTTCATTTCGCACGCTGATGCAGCGGTAGTAGAATGAGTGATCATATGAAAGTGGAACTAGTAGATATGTATCAATTTTACGTGGCTGTTAAGCGCTATATGAACGAGCTAATAACTCTTGCACACGTCCCAATATCTGATGAGGCGTAGTCCAGCCATAGCCAGCGGACTGCCCCAGTGGTTATCTGAGAGGAATTCGTTTCAGAGAGTTGTCATAAATCGTGAACTAATGATACACCTTATAAAAACTTCTGGACAGAAAGATCAAGAGGACATCGAGATGGATATAATAAAAATATAGAATAGGATGATCTAAGTTCTAATAACCCTACATCTTGATGGGATGTTAAGCTACAACATCTGGGTGTTCATGTCTTTGCGCTCGGCCCCTTCCCCAGAGGAAAGAAATTTATGTATGTGCCCAAGTGAGCAGAACTGCTAGAAGCGAAATAGTTAGCGTTGTGTGTGATCTGTTAGACAGGTGGAATGGCCTCGAGTGGCTATAGTGTTTTGTTGGCACTGTGAATAATTAGGGGTGAAAAGTGAATTATAGACAGTTCGCGAATGGGCTACAAGAGGACATGGATTATGTGCAAACACGTCATACATCCATAGTTCACTTTTATTGTTTATGTACATAGATTAATAAGCTGCATAATCATTCATGTGGTATCTCTTTAGTTTCGGCACTTTCTGTATACACTAACGAGTATGAAAGTAATTTGGACTTGAATTACTATGTAATTTAAATTTGTCTAGAAGAATCATACCTCTAGAAGAATTCAAATTGTATTGGTGCTCAAAGATATCTTTTGTAATTGAATTTTTTTTTCTTTTGTTGATGAATAAGAATTCATATAATGCTCAATAATTTAAATGACGTGATTTAACAGCAGGAATTCCTTCACTTACTTTGTCCAATCCAATCGATGCTGAAGCTCCACTTACAAGAAGAACCAAATAATCAGGATGCAGCTCCGGAATAGCATAAACTTCTTCAGCTGGCACACACTAAAAATTTGAAAATAACACTGAACAAGGCATTTAATCTTTTTTTCAGAGGTTTTAATACTTATTTCTATAACTTCTTTGTGATTATTACTTAAAAACTTCTAAAACATCAGTTTATATTTTTCATTCTATATCAATCACATAATAGTGAAATGTTTAATAATTCATACCCAAAGAATATAGAAGATCATGCATAAATTAAATTAATTAAATTAATCATATTGATTTACATTCATTTAAGTATTGAATTTTAACGTAAATCAGCATGCCTTTAATTTAAAAGAATATTATCAAATTCAATAACTGTATTAAAAAAACTCTTTCGATAAAATGGGAGAATATAATGTATACCCATTACATTTCAATAAGAAAACCAAACACTCAAATATTATAAAAATTATCGTTATTGAATATTTTCGAATTTACTTACTAGAGTTTCCTTTACCTTTAGGTATGACTGTTATTGAATGGATTTAGTAAATAATTGTTATAAAAATGTAAATGCTAAGTTATGCTTTTAGGAATATCGGAAAAAAAACAGTATCTTTATAATCAATTAGATCATAATTTTCTAATGGATTTAGAAGAATTTGTAAAATAAATTCAGGAACATTTATTGAACTATAAAAACAGTTTTGATAAAAAAATTTCATGACTTTAAAGGCGTAGTGTTTTCCCTAATTCAAAAACATCCTTATACACCAAATGTGCTCAGAAAAATACATAAATTCTATAAAATAACAGTACCAAATTAACAGGCACCGAAGTATTACAGAATAGCTTAAGACAATATAAAAAAATAATACATTTTAAACAATAAGATGATGTATTTTTAATACATTAAATCTTATTTTCTTAATAATAAAATAGCTTCTACAAGATCTTCTTTTAGTATTAATCCAAGATAGCTTTTGATAGGCCACAGTGCTGAGGAAAAGTCTCTCAAGTCTTACTTGGTTTATTGCTACGAGCAGTCCCTGCCTTTGTAAGTAGTTGTATTATTGAAAGATACAATTGAATTGCCACCTTAATAATTAATTTACAGCATAAAAAATATAATTATATTATTTTGGTAAAATAAAATGTATTTTTATAAAAGAGTCGAGAGTTGAATTTTTTAAACTAACTACTAATGCCGACTTTCGATTCCTTGAAAATGCTTAACTCTCGACTCCTTATTTCCAACTCAACTCCCCACATATGGACTCATACTTTATAGCCCTGGTATATAACAACAAAACATAAATAAATTTTAACTACGAACACAATATTTAGTTAAAACACTCAATTATGTTTTTATTTGAATGAATTTACTACTGGGTCCAAAGTAAGACAGTTTTCATTTTAAAAATTTCACGGGCATGTGGTATTTCAATTTTTTCTCTTTTAGGTTTGGCACTGTCCTTGACATCTGTGTGCAATTTTACGTCAAAATATTCATTAGTGTTTGAGATACGCTTGGTTTTGTTAAGACGCTAAAACTGATTCCTGCGATTTCAGAAATATCTCTTAAAAAGGCTCAAAACGGTGTCCCCGAAGTGGTCGTTTGAGTTTAGGGAATAGCCAGAAATAGCAAGATGCTAAATTAGATGAATACGGGGGTTGTGGACCGATATGAGTTTCATTTTTGGCGAAAAGTTCACGAAGAATCAATGCAGTGTGAGCTGGCGCATTCAGTGTTTTCGGTATCAATCGAGATTTCACGCGTTTGAGACCCAAAAATGGAATTGACCTATCCTTATGAAATTCCAAATCATCACCAAGGTCTCTAATTGTAAATCGACGGTTTGCAGGAACCAAATCTTTAATTTTTTGGACGTGAGCTTCGTCGGTTGAGGTTGATGGTCGACCAGAGGGCTCTTCGTCTTCAACGCCTATCTGCCTTCTTTGAACTGTTTTTATCACTTGTAAACATTTCTTTCTGATATAGGAATGCTCATCGAATGCTTTCTGCAACATTTTATACGTTTCCACAAACAAAATTTAACGCAAGTTCTTTGTTCAATTAATTCAGACATTTCAAATATCGCCGGAATCAGTTTTAACGTTTCACAAAACCAAGCGTCACTTAAACACTAATGAATATTTTGACGTAAAATTTTACACAGATGTCAAGAACAGTGCCAACGACCTAAAAAAAAAAAAAAATTTAAATACCATATGCCCGGGAAATTTAAATTGAAAACTGGTCTTACTTTTGGACACAGTAGTAATTTTCTTAAATTAAATAATAAGATATATCTTACAACATATTCTGCATAGGAATTGATTCTGGAATTCATATATGCAACATACGCTCCAACGTGCAGATTTTTAACATTCTTTCCAACTTCTACTATTTCACCAAGACCTAAAATTATAATGTAAATTGATTTTTTAAAATTTCATTATAGCATAGCATTTTTATTCGGAATAAATTTTAACTTTTTAATTTTCACTGTTTCTTTTTTTTTTTTTTTTTTTAAGTTTTTTAAATGCTATGATAATTGCTTGATTTATTAAAAAATCATCCTGGATTATAAAAAAAAATAAATTTTACCCTACTGAAATGGTTGATTGGCACTAGAAGAGAAATTATAAAGCAACTTTTTTTTACTAAAAAAATAAAATAAATTCAAAGATTTTACATGCTACCATTAAATAAATTTTCATTGAAATATTGTTTACCTTTGATTTTAAGAACGTACATTTCCAAAAAAAAAAAAATTTCTCTCACTTCCACATAAAGTGGCGTTCCCTTTCAAAATATTAAAATTGAATTTATTTCCATCAATTGAAAAAAAATTAGTTTTTGTTTTATTAGTAGAAAAAGTACCGCAATAATGACTACTAATAATTCGTATACCCTTTTACTTTTAATGCTGCCTTTTTTTTTTTTTTTTTTTTTTGCAAAATTGATAATTTGTGAAACCACTTTTTAACAATAAACAAAGATAGATCCTACTAATCAAATTTCTTTTAACACTAACTTGCTTCAAATTATTCCGCTTGGCATAACTGCTTAATTTATTTTAAAATACTACTACTAATAATTTTCGAATATTTTTCTATAATATGATGTTATACCTTCAATAACGTATACTTCTTCTTCTACATTGGCGCGGCCAGATGACCAATTGGCTAGCGTTCTAGCCTTTGGTACCATGGCTTCCGGTTCGAATCCTCGCGGTGGCATGGATGTTTGTGAGTGGTTCTGAATCCACGTTAAACTGTAAGTTCTGGTCTAATTACCCTAAAGTGTGCATAAAATGATCGTAGAGCGACAAACCAAATCAAATCTACAGTGGCACCACAGCCCAGTGATGGTCAAATGCCATCTGCCAACTGGCAGATTTCGAGACGGAAGATGTTTTCATTTTACTGGGTAGGATTGTCAGCCCTATGCTCTACAGTCATATTAAACCGGGACCTACTGTTTAAAGTGGATTCTGAACCCTACAAACATCCATGCCGCCATGGTACCGCAGGAAATCGAACCCGAAACCTGTGGCACCTAACGTTAGTCACTCAGCCATCAAGCCCAACAAAGTATACTATCGATTTATGCATGTACGAAACAATACGACATTCCAACACTATAATATAGCTTTTATTTGTCAACTACTAAAAATCTATATTTTATTAAAAAAATCACATATTTTATTTGAACAGAGTAATCTTACTTCAAGACCAGCACCGAAAGGCAATTTTGCTCCAACTGAAGCATATCGACCTTTGGTAACATTTACATCTGTTGCATTAATTCCTACATATCTGAATAAAAATGTTTAAAATTTAATGATTTGAATTCTTCATTCAGAATTATGATATTTATTCATAATTAGAATATTATAAATTATCATAATCCTTTTTTTTTTTCAAAAATAAATTAAATTAATGTAATTTCAAAACAATGAAATTTTTAAAAAAAAGAATAATGTTAAGTTTAAAATGAAAATTATATGAACATTTATTTACATAATTATAGCTGATGAAAATATTAAAAAATGCATTGCCAAGCCATTATTTTTCTATTAATCATGAGATAAATATTACATAACTACTATTACATAACTATGTCGCCACAAAAATACAAGTAAAAAGATATCTCAGGCTTTCGACAAATTTCTTAAGTGTTTCAGGTTTACATTTTTTTTTTTACATAAAATAAAACTGGATTTAAAAATAAATATTTGTCTTCCTAATCATTGTTAAACATGATTCTTCGAGAAAATGTGTGATAAGAGATTTTTTTTTTTTCTTCAGAGTTATTTATTTCATTGTATATGCGTTTGTATATGCTTCACTTATATATTCTGTGAACAGCCCATACAAGCGACGAAGGGCAGACATGCTTGGGTGTGGTCACAGACTTTGTGGTGTGTGTGACTGTGGCTTGGATGTGGTCATGAGAAGACTTTTAGGGATAACTACTCGCATTTGCGTATTGCACTGAGAAGAAGCCTGGAAAACTCCTACTAGACAGCCTGAATGTTGATGCGAGATACTTACACGTGCAGTCATTATAGCATTAAATTTACTTGCTCAAAGATATTTGTTGCAAGTATGATAGATATGTAACAGATTTGGTGTTACACCACGGTGAGCCAGGTACACATTTAACACCATAGTTTTGAATTAAAACTTCCAGAGATGGCATCAGAAGGGCTTGTACCTTCATTCTCTCCTCTTCAGTACGACCAATGAATTTATTGTGCTTATCCCTACCTAGGAACAAATCAGGGAGCTTGTGGTTTGGTTTCAAACCTTGCTTTCGGAAACTCAACGTGCTATCGGCCAAACGATCCATTAGACGATAAACAAGTAATATAAAAAAAAAAAATTTAAGTCAATTCCTACTTTTTTTTTCACTACATTGCAGAAAGTCCTTTATAAATAATTTTCATTCAGTTTTCTAAGCTTATCTGGCACCATCTATTGGTAGACATATTCAACTTAAATTAAATCTAAAATTAATTAATTAAAATTAATTACTGAATTAATACTTGAAAAAACTGTATTAACATCCAGTATCATCCACTACAAGTTCGAAAAAAGTGTATTTGAACTTGATTGGATGAATAAAAAGTATTTTATGAACGATTGAAAATTTGAACATGATATATATATATAGGAGAGTGTGAGCTAATAGAAGGAATTGAAAAAAAGTTGCATAAAAGATATATAAGTGGACATTTATACATATTGTTTAATAATGCTTTTGGGTTTAAAGGAAAATAATTTTCTAAAATTTGCAAAATTTTGCTTAACAGTATTTCAATATAAAGTAAATTTTAGGACATTTGAAAACACTGCAGGATATTTGCCACTAATGAGCGATTTCACGTCCTTTAATTTCAGTTAACATTGTTTTTCTTTCACATGTAGGCAAATTTTACCAGTCGTTTTCCTACTTAAAAATGTTTTCCAGTTGATTTTCTTTTAAAGAAGATATATTTTAGATCTTTTATCTCCATTCCGCATGGATGTTTCTCAATTATTAAAATAAAAATAATATAAACGAAATTTTTTTAAATTATTTAATTAAGCAATAAAAAAAAATCATTAGAACAGTTTTAAAACTAAAAACTAAGCACTTAAAAAAGTTAAAAATTAAAGATTTATAACATAAAGTTCTGTAGTAATCTTTGAATATAGCGAAAGTATATTAAACGATTTTATATTCTTACTTGTTCCGTACACAAACTTCTCCTTCCTTTGGATGACATATCTCTGATGTATCTATGGACACTGCTTCCCGAAAATTAGAGGTTAATTTCTGTACCATCAGTCTTTTGAATGTTTTAGGCTTTGAAGACATTCTAATGAATCAGAATAGTATCGAAAAAATTAATTCGAATCAGTAAATTTCGTAAATAATTGTTATGAGTACATTTACAAAATGACAAATGAATTTTTTTCTCAACTTAAATCACATTATTACGTATATAAGCACATTGATATTATATATTGATTATTTTTTGTATGAAAAAAATTATTATTATTACTTTCTCTGGGAGGGAGGAAATATTTTATACTGTTCTTTTTTAAAAGAATTTCATAAAAGTTAAAATAATAAAGTTATTTGAAATAAATTTACTAAAATAACTGTTAAAATAGAAGTTATGATAAATGGATTCCTCACAAAATTGAATTTTACGATAAGGCATTGGGTAATTGAGTATTCATATTTCTTGCATTTTGTTGTTGTTGTTGCTTATTACCCTGGTTTAGACCCTAAACCAGGTCTAAAAGCATACCATATCGCATTAATAAAGGCAAAAGCAATCTCCCCTCATTCAACATCTGCCCCACAGAGGCACCAATACAATCAATGATATGATTGGTTTGGTTTGTCGCTCTACTGTCTTTCTGTGTACACTTTAGACTAATTAAACCTGGACCTACAGTTTAACGTGGATTCCGAACCACTAACAAACATCCACCCCCTCGCCAGGATATCCAACCTGAAGCTTATGACATCAAAGGCTAATTGGCCATCAGGCCGCATCAATGATATGAGAGGAAAACGCGATTGCTGGGCAGTGGCAATCGACATAAGTCATCACATTTCCGTTGAAGGTAAAATTCCTTATGTGACCAATCCTTAGCCTAGGTAAAGCAAATCTTGGGCAAGTGCACTGCAAGGACAATCAGGCATACCAGGCATGGTTGGGTGGAATTTTCCACATTATCCATATTTACTTTGGCCAGAAATAGGAATGTACCTCGTAGTCCAAGGAAGGAGCAGTGTGAAGTTCTCTATCCTCGTCGGCAAATCTTATATTTTAATTCTTAAAAATAGCTTTATCATTATTTTTTAATCTTACGTACATTGGAGGAAGAATGGTGGTGTAATAATAAGAATTAAAAATATGTTTACTATTTAGAAAACCACAAACTGGACTTCAGAATTTATTTAGATTCATTAAATCGTGCATTTCCATTAAATATAGAAGTAATTATCAGAAATCTCCATAAAACAGATTCTTAGAGTCTTAGTTAAATTCCAGCGAAATTGTTATGAAATTTTAGGGAAACTGTTAAAACTACCGGAAGAGGCTTCTAAAAAAATTATTAATATATTTAAAAATGATAAAGAATTATACTGCCTTATTTCACATGATAGGTATAAAAACCCAATTTAACTCGTATTTTAAAGTACGATAAAGAGCTCACGAATATTATTGACTTGTTTTCAAAGAGATATCTAACTAATTTTATCCACACGTTCATAATTTTTTTTTTCTTCCAATATTCAGTTTTTCTCACATCCAATGGTATTAATTCGATAGGTTAGATTACAACTTGGAACATCAGACATCACAACTATAAATAATATTTGCTGAACTAACTTAATAAAGAACGAAGATGATCGATTTGAAAAACTGAAAAGAATAGATCTTAAACACCACAACTCTTTTTGATTCAGTCATGTTTCAAAAGCATACCAAGAATTTGAATATAGGAATCGGTGAATATAGCTCACCGATTTTGAACGAGGAGTATAATAAGGCTACGAGAAGGTGGATTTCCCCCCCGCGATATTGCAGAAAGACTTGGCTTGAATGTGTCCACTGTTCATGATTGTAGAGAGCAGTTGTCAAGGGATGGCACTGCCTGAAGAAGACCGGGTTCCGGGTGGCCACGTGGCGCAACTGAGAGGGAAGACAGCCGTATTCGGCCTACAGCTGTGGCGCATCGTACTGCGCCTGTGGCAGAAATTCGAGCTGTAACTGGTACCACAGTGACAAAAACGGACTGCTAGAAATTGGTTACTTCAAGGACAGCCAGGCGCCTTGTAGCGTGCATTCCACTGACTCCGAGCCATTGCCGTTTGCGATACCAGTGGTGTCAAGACAGAGCTCATTGGAGCACGGAGTGGAGATCTGTTGTGTTTTCGGATGAAAGCAGGTTCTGCCATGGTGCCAGTAATGGTCGTGTGTTGGTCAGAAGGAGGTCTGATGCCTAGACACACTGGACCTACACCTGGAGTCATGGTTTGGGAAGCAATTTCCTGTGACAGCAGGAACACTCTCGTGGTTATCCCAAACACACTGACTGCAAATTTGTACGTCAGTCTGGTAATTCAACCTGTAGTGCTGCCATTCATGAACAGCATTCAGGGGGAGTTTTCCAACAGAATAACGCTCGCCCTCATACCGCTGTTGTAACGCAACGTGCTCTATAAAGTGTCAACATGTTACCTTGGCCTACGAGATCACCCAGATCTGTCTCCAATTGAGCACGTATGGGATATAATTGGACGACAAATCCAACATCATCAACAGCCAGCACTGACAATCCCAGTATTGACAAAGCAACAAGTGCAACTTCATACCACAAAATGACATTCAGCACCTGTATGACTCAATGCATGCACGTTTGCAGGCTTGCATTCAAAATTCTGGAGGTTACACCGGCTATTCATGTAACAGCATTTTATATTTGAAATGCATTTTCTTGATCTTAAATTAACCTGTGATCTTTAAAATTTAATCAATTAAACATGTTAACTAGACAAATGTATTGTTCGAACTTCATTACTCTACAATAATTTTTCTCTTGGTGTTGGGATTTTTTTCCCCGTCAGTGCATTATAAATCGTAATAACTTTAATAAAATAACTTTTGTACTCTTTAAAAAATTTTTTTTTTTTTTTTTTTGAAAAAAATAGGTTAAGATCTTTTAACCATTGCGTATTATCTGCAAGAATTCTAGTAATGTATTTTTTTCGTCTGATAATAAAAATATTTTCAAATCACCCTTTTTAAAAAATAATTGAATGAACCCACTAGAAAAAAATAGAAGCGATATCATTTTTAATATAAAATTAAAAATTCTAAATTAGGAAATAGTTTAAAAATAAAAGGCAGATTATTATAAATATAAAAACCAAATACAACATATTCTTCAGTTATTGTATCAAATTAAATTAACATAAACATTATCATTTCCCATTTAAGCAAAATATAAGTGTAACATCATCATTATTAATAATAATGCTTTCACATAAAATCATAGTAAGTAGCTATTGACAACTAAATCAGTTATTTGATTAACATCAAATAAATAATAGCAATAAAAATAGTTAATATAAATAAAAAAAAAATTTAAATAGAAGGCATATTTACATATTGATGATTTAAGATTATGCTAAAAAGATTGAACAAAAACTTTCACTTTTATCACAACTAGAAACACCACAACAACAACAACTAGAAAAACTGTACTACGACCACTATGATAAATTTATTATCATGATGATAGTATTATATTTTATTGTACATACAATTAAAAAGTGAACAACTTACTTGTTTTACAAAAAAAGAAATCTAGCAAAAGCTACAGTTGTTTTAAAATATACTTCGTTCTAGTTGTAATCCTCCTCATTTATTATCTTGGCTTATAGATAAGAGTTCCTTGATAAGATATAAGAAGCTATAAAATAAAAAAATTAATATCTATTTAAGTTTTCATGGATATATTTTTAAAATATATAACAATCTATAATTATAGAATGAGAATAATCAGTTGAAAAAGTTTCTTGAAATAAAAACAAATAATTGAAAATTCTTAATTTTTTACTATTCTGACGATAATATTAATAAAGTTGTCGTTCACATTCTTTTATTTAAAATATTATTTCCTGGAAATTAAGAATAAGTATAATGTTTAATTTCTAAGAAAATAAATATTAAACTAACTCCCTAATTTTTTTCTTTAGAAGAAATCTATTAAAATTATCAAATTGTTTTGATGTGCGAGCATGATGTATGAGACAAAAATGAGAAAAGGTTCAATAGAACTGGAAATTGAGAATTAAACCGAAAAGCCGAAATTTTGTATTTTCTAGTTTTTAAAGCTGCTAAACTAATTGAATTTTTTTTTTTTTTTTTTGTTCCAATGCAGCTGGCAAACACTTAGACAGCTTGGTCTTGGATGCCTTAAGGCAAGCGCTGCACAGACGTTACTCACTTCGCATTACCCAGGGGGCGCGTGTAACTCGAAGATACGGACGCGGAGTAACAATGCCCCCGCAACGCTCTACGATCCTATTAGGACCGGGACCTACGGCTTAAAGTGGATTCCGAACCACTACAAACAGTCATGGCACCGCCGAGACTCGAACCCGAAACCTGCAGTACCGAGCGCCAGACATTCGGCCATTCAGGCCCCCTAATTGAATATATATATCACTCGAGAGGAAAGTTACTGTTCGAATTCGTTGTTGGCAACCGCTTAACAAATAATAATAACGAATAGAGTCGAGGGAGATCATTACAATAACGTAATATTTATGAAGCATTTTGTCAGAATTAGTTCATATTTAATCAGCCGGTGGATAGACTGCCTTGGCCCACCATGGGGCTGTTGCGCCAATGAGAAAGTAGAATTTCATAATAAAATTTAGAGAACAGATTTAATGGTGGACCTGACGGCCGAGTGACTAGCGCTCGTTGTCACAGATTTTGGGTTCGATTCCCGGTGATGCCATGGCGGCATGGATGTTTGCAGTGGTTCGGAATCCACTTTAAACCTTAGGTTCCGGTCTGATATTACTGTAGAGAGTTGAGCATAGGGCTGACAATCCTACCCCCCGTAAAAAGAAAACAACTCTTGTTTCGAAATCTACCAGTAGGCAAGCCTTTTAGCCCGCCAAGGCCGCTGTTGCGCCAATGAAGAAGAAGATTTAATGCCGATAGTATCAGTTTTAGTATCAATCATGCGGGTGTATGATTGAAGAATTATGAAGGTGTACTGATATTTAGAAATAAAATGTAATGTTAAATAAAATATTTCATTTAAAGAAGCGCATTTTTATCACTTTTATTTTAAAGTTTTAATTAAAAATGTAAAATAAATCAAAGGTTAGTCGTGGAATATTGTGATCGGAATTTAAGTCAGATTGTGTAAAAATATGTAAATCTTAATTAAAATTAAATCATGGATCTGAAAAAGGAAATTTTCTAAGTATGAAAACAAAATTCAAGCGCAAAATAGCATGAATAATAACTACAGATTTTTTTTTTTGATTTATGACTGAAATAATTTGTTATTATGACTTGACATTTCACTTGATAGATAATATTACATATGTATGAACTTGAAAGTTTGTGATGAAAAGAGAAAAATTGCACATTATCTCGATACTCTAGATTCAAGAGGCGAAACTTTTATTTTGCTAGTGAATTCGGGATTACATTACCTAATCAAAATACCTTAGTGTTATTAACACGAAACTAAAAAATATCTGCCAATTTAGCAATTTTTTTCATACATTATGACGTTTCAATTACTTTAGCAAATAGAATGCAAAAACTAAATTTAAAATTTTTCTTTGAAATCTAGGAATCATATGGCCCAACCCATACATTACTAGCTGTAAATATGAACGTTTTCGGGAATAATTCACAGTATAAAGTGCTCAGTATTTGAAGATTTTGATACTTGCAGTAAAAGAATTTTCTTTTCTCTCCTCATGATCGTTCTAAAATATTTCCTATCACCTATCATTGATGTTTTTAAATATTAGGTACTTTGATGACATGAATTCACTTGATGCGAGAACAACAGAAGCAGCAGATTCAGCGTTATGCTCAACACAGGGAGCTTCTACACTGCATTGATATTGTGCCATTTCAATTTGGAACGAACCTTGCCAGAAGTGGTATCTATTGATGCTGAAATTTTTTTTCCATTCCTAGAGTCTTAGGCCTTCAATTTCATATTGCTTCATTGGCTGACAAAGATGGGCTTATCGAGCAAAGCTTTCTTCAGTTGAAATCGAAGACGCTCTCTTTTCTCATTTTAGCCATGTTTAGTTTTTATTTTTAAAAAATGAAGTCCAATTTTTTTACTGAAAATACCCGAATCTCTAATTCTGGGATTATTTAGAGTGTCTTGGCCTCTCAAGGCTTAAAACCTCTCAAGGCATATCCTTGAAAACTTGAGGATACATGGCGGGAAATTAGATATGTTGAGCAGTTTAAGTCAGTCAAAAACAGATAAAGAAGGTTCAAATTTGAACATCACAATAAGTCAGATGGTAAATATCTCAAAAAAAGTTAAAATAAAACTAAATTAAGGTAAAAATAATAATATATCGAAAAAAATAATAGAAAATAAATCATACAGATCAAAAAGGGGCGGATCAAGGCAATAATGGTTGCTCAGGAGAGCTGAAATTAAAATTGTGATAAAAAATATTAAATATAGCAAGAGGATATCGACTTCAAGAGGATATCAAGAGCATAGCAATAGCATTTAAAGTTAGAGGGGAGGTGCGATCATAATTCAGGGGAGGTTTTTAATTTAAAATTAATTAGTTTAGTGCTATTTTTTTAGTTTTCGAATTTAAAAATTCCAAAGCTATTTACAATAGGACAAATATCACGCTGACTTACTTAATCATTAAGTCCTTTTTTGCTGAGGTCAATCTTTTTCTTGTTCACCCGAATGTATTCAACATCATCCATGGCCTGTCCAATAAGAACTGCTGTAGTTGAGAGACAATCTTTTGCTGACATTTAATGGAAGTATCCTTCGAGAAGGCTACAAAAGCATTTATGTTTAATAGCATTTAATTTCATGTCCACCAAGTGATAGAAAACGATTCCCAAAAATGAAGGACCGATACACCTCGCAATATTGGCATTGCATTCAGTTTCCATTTCAGCCATAGGTGTAGAACACATCCGTACTTAACAAAAGTATAAGCTGAACTTCAAAATACCAAATTTAATGAAAAGAAGATTTTTAGAAAGCTACAGAATTAAAAAGGAAAATAGTGCATCAGTATTCCAAACTAAACTCATCTGAAAATCAGACATTTCCGTCACATCTGCATTTTGAATATATGTAAATTGAATCATAATTTTGACTGGGACTGCAACTGTTTTACAAATCAAAACATTTCTTTTAAGTCAAGTTTGAAAGTAGAATTGGAATCATGCTTTGTTTTGTATATGCAACTATTGTTACATAATTTTCCAATTTAGTTTCAAACAGAAATTTTTAATTTTTGTTTCAAATTATCAATTTGAAAAATTTCCTTACTTAATCATTCTTAATTTTCTTGAACTTTTATTTTTCTTATTTTGTTTGTAAAATTATGGAATTTACTGACAAAAAGAAATAGTTTTTAAAGAAAAATGATCTTAGTAAAAAAGGTTCTATTGATGATAAAATCATTGATTTAGTCAATTTCATAAATGATCAAGAATGTTTTGTTGCTACTAGTTCCTGCTCTGGTAGAACATCGGTTTTCGTTCATTCTGTATGTTTGTTTTTTTATTTATTAAGAAAATTGATATTTAATATTTTGCAGTTACTATCAGTATTTTGCGCGATAAAAGTTACAATATTGTAACGTTAAATAAATATTATTTATTTTTTAAACATGCATGTATATAATGTTTGCTTTTCTTTTATAGGAATGTAGAAAAAAAGGATGTGATTGGCTTTTCTTAGTCATGATATTGTTAATTATGAGGATGTGGTTTGTGATATCATTTTTCTTTCTTTTTTCATGTTCATTATTTTATCCTGTATTACAAAAAAAGTTCTAAAATAAAACACTACACAATTTAAAATTTCAAAAATTTAAGATGCTAAAAATATGCAATCAAATGATATTGCCACCCAGCAATCGATTAGACAATTTAAAGATAATAGTTTCAATAATACTTAAACCAGATATGCACAAGTATACTGGTCAAGGACAGGAACAGTTATGATATTGAACATAAAAAATAAGGTTTAACAAAGTTAAAAAATACTAACAGATTTAACCATGAATAAATATAATAATTACACATAAACAGATGAACAAGTATATTAAATAAGAACTGTTATGGTATCAATCATAAAAAATGAAATTACTGGAAATATGCTGAGTTAAAATGTTTAATACTATTTGGCATGGGAAAAAAGACTTGCGAAAACAAAACCTTAAACTGCAGAATCACCTTGATATTGTGTAGGTGATTGGATTATTTTCAGTTAGAAAAGAATTATTGCTAGGAAAAATATCCTTGTATATATTCCAGAGTGCTTTTAACCTTGAAAAGGGGATTTTTGTCTCATTCATGCCCTTGAATAATTTATGGTAAACTTCATTTGACAGCATGAAAATTATGAAAATACTATTAAAGTTTTAAAAAAAAATATTTAGATTTCTATATAGTATATTTAAATATCTATTTTAAAAACATTATAATTTTACCTAATATATGTCTTTTTATATTTCTAATTTTTAGATCCATGCTCTTAAAAATCATATTGGTTCAGCTGTTTTAAAATTTGAACCTTTTGTTTTACATGTTCAGTGCTCAACAATTGAAGATGCTCAAAAACTTGTAAGTTAATAAGATTTTTTATCAATAAAATGTCATCCCATTTAATCTGTGAAAATATTAATTATATAAACATTTAAAAACAAACTAATCATATTATTTTCATCAAAAAAAATTAAGTATTTTTTTTTTAAATTTGTTCATTTATATTGAAGCCATTATTCACTTATCCGTTTTAATTTACCATAGTTTCCTGCGTATAATCTAAGAATTATAGATTAAAAAACTTTTATACAGTTTTTATATTATGAATTATAATTTGCTGTTTACAAACTGTAAACATTTTTTTTTTCTTCAAAAGTTTTATAAAAATTAATTCTATAAAGTGGCTACCTGTAAATACATAACTTTTGTAACATGTAAATACGAAACCTGTAAATACATTTAAAAAAACATAACTTTGTGCGAGAAAAATAATCTTTATAATAAAAAAAAATAATCTTTAATCTTATGTTTACAACAAGAAAAAAAAAAAAAAAAAAAAAATTGTAGATGATGGAAGGTAGCTGAACTTGTAAAATCTAAGACAAAATGCTATGTACAATATGTATCAGTGTCTGTTAAGGAAAAAGACTTGGAATGAAGTTATGGATAAAAATTTAAAATGGTTTACAAAGGTCAAATTGATAATTAATGAATTAATAATTATAGTTCTGTTCTGTTTAGATCTTTTAAATTACCATTGTTAATTTTCAATCATAAAATATGAAAACTTGTGTTTATCAGGCTTTTCTAACATAAGATATCACTGGACTAGCTTATCTAATTATATTTCCTATTGAAAGTTAAAAATTAAACTATAAATATATTTAATTCATAACATCAAAAGGACATGATTAAATAATATATAAGCAAATATAAAGATTACAAATCGTTGGAAAAATATTTCATCTTGTTTTCTCCATAGTTCTTATATACACAACTTATTTCCATATCCTTCATGTTAAATTTATAATATTTTTATATAAATATATATAAATTATTAAATTATTTGTGGCATTGAAAATGCCCTTTAAAATTAAAAAAACATTTTTGCTAGTTTTATGCTAGGGATATAAAAACAGAACTTGATTGACACGTTGAAACTGTGGGGTGAATTTTAATTTTATACTATTATGGACTGTAGGAGTTCTTTTATTTTATTTATTATTATTATTTTTGTGCAGAAAATTAGGCTACAAGTGATATGGCACTGCAGATTATTGACAATAAATTATAGTAGTTAATGAGCATTTATGTAATTTTTTTTTTTAATTTGCTAATTTAATTTTACTTGGCTTTTTTGTTATATATTATAACTTAATTTCATTTCATTTCTGCAGCATACTGCCAGTATTGAATCAGGCTTTCGTAACTCTGGACTGAGTATAAGTAAAAGGGAAAAATAATATCGGTAAGTATTACATTTACTAAACTATAAAAGGAAGGTAATTCTGAAAAATATTTTTATCCTCGAGCATATTTTATAAGAAGCAATTTACCTAATTTCTGTTAATTGTTGAAAAGAGACAGAGCAGTATTACTCTTAAAAAAGTATCTAATTTTTGTGTTGCCTCACTTAAGACCCACTGGTTGTGTATATAAACTAGTATGCAAAAGGATGAAGATTAATTTCCCATTAGTGGCAAGGAGTATTCATTAGCCCAAAAAAAGACATTAGCTTAGAACACTTTTCTCTAGAAATTGTTAAACTGTCTAGTTGGTATTTTCCTGTGTTTTTTTTTTCTGCAGTATATGTAAATACTGAGAAATAACCCTAAGAAGAACTACTGAATCCACCTCATATTGATGTAAGTGTAACAGAACTAGAGAATAATATCGAAATTCTTAGTGATCTGTATTTTTTCATGATTTATGTAGTAAAAATCTACTGCAATTGTGTTATGAGTGGTGAATGATGAAAATTTATATGCTTCATTTTGACATAAAAGCAAAAAAGAAAAATTGTCTTTGAATTTTAGTTCCTCCTTATTTTAATAAACATTTCCATTTCTTTTAAATTTACATTTCATCAAATGATTCATGACAATGAATTATTTGATGCTGATTATTAGCTGTGTTTGTAGATGATACATAAGTATGAAAGATTAAATTTATATTTTTTCATAACTTATTAAATATTATTCATTACTAGTTGGCCGCGACGTTGTTTTGCCATATACATTATTTCTATAAAATATTTTTAGTTAAATAAAAAAAAAGCTAACTATATAAACTAACTAACTAACTAAACTAACTTACTATAAGTGTGTGGAAATGTGGTTATGATTGGAAGAGGAATGGGCGTTGCAGACAATGACGCGTATAAAATGATAATACACTAACCATTTATTTATTTCATCCTTTTTATAGTTTATTAAATTAATAAATATATTTTAAGAATTACATTATATAATAGCTGTATATATATCAGAAATAGTTATTTACATAACTACTAATTATAGCAATTAAAAAAAAATAATCAACATCAATCTCTAAGTGCAATGGAGTGTACGAAATATTTTGGTTAGTCTGCCTTTAGCCAACACAAAACAAACTGGATGGTTTAACCACACGTGAACATGCCACGTATAGTCAGGAAAAAGCATGGTGTGCCCAAATCTAAGCCACAAACGAACATCTGATTGACCTTGCGACTTACTGATTGTCATTGCGAATGCCAATCTATTATTGAATCGTTTGAATTCAATTGACACATCTGTGCTAATCATAGAAAGTTCATCGCAGCAATATATTTTAAGCCTCGGTACTTGCCATTCAAAATGCTAAACTAGATAACGTTTTCATTAATTTTAGGACACCGTGTTCCATCTGCAGCCATGGTGGGTTCAATTTACGAATCAAAATAACCGGAGATCAACCTTTAATTGTAAATGATGTGGTTGTGGGTGGTGTGCCACCAAGCGTCTAATAAATTTAAAAACTCAATTGGATAATTCACAGCTCCATTGGCATCATAAACCGTATCGATAGATTTGTATGAGCACCAAGTCCTGGCAACAACTGTCGTATCTTGGAATTTAAACCATTGACATCCACATTTTTTGCATCAAGATTTTTGAATTGTGTGCACTTTACAGGGAAATATGTGGTCGATGAGATTATTTTCTTGAGTCGATGATTGTGCAGAAATCTGTCGGAAATTTTATGCATCCAGTATTTTCTGACTTGCAGCAATTTTTACATCTAGCCATTATCTAACAGTTGTTTTGCGAATGTTTCAGCGGATGGAACGTGTAGCATTTGAACGCGCATGTTTACTTTTGGTTGGGCAATTTTCAACATTACGCCACGAGTGACGATGACTTTAAGCAAGCGTTGATCTCATCAGCGTACGTTTAGGCGTGAATGACAGGGAAGTGTTTGCCTGAAATCACCTGAGGAAGTAACAGAGTGCCGCCAAATAGTTTGTCGTTATAAGTTTATGCTTTCGATAATCTTATGCTTTCGAATTACCAAATCACACTTTTACTTTACTGGAATCCCAAGATTCACCACAATAAAAGTAAATTACAACACAATTACACCTGTAAGTTAAAAAGCTTAAATAACAAACCATCTTTATTTTCTTAGAACAATAATAAGAGTTGCCAATTTTACAACAACTAAACATCATGCTACCTTCTAACATCATATAATTTAATGCTACACGTGCAAAGAATATAACTTAATAAAACATTAACTTAAGACAACTTAAGACATTACCCACTACACTTGCAAATAACTTAGTATTCGTTCTCTTTCATTATTTGAGCTTACAACTAATACAATGATAAAACACGTATATTTATTTAACGCGTAAATATTTCTCTTTTAAATTAAAACTACTCCCACAAAATGTTGCGTATAATATATCTTAGGGTAAGCAACGACCGTTTCATTTGAAGGCATGAGTTCATAACACATTGTGATTTATATAAGATCACTTAATTAAATAAAAGTAAAAAAAAAATGGAAACTAGTTAAAGACTTTTAATTTTTGATTAAGCGCATACAATACTGTAATATCATGACTAAAATTTTTAAAAAAACTTTACATTGTTGCCACTACATTGGTTTTGCCAAAGAAATTTTTAAAAAATATTTGGGGGTGGGCCACCCACTTATCACTTAGGAGTTTAAAAATGAATTACGACCGATTCGCAGACCTACCATATATGCACAAAAATTTTCATAAGAATCGTTCGAGCCGTTTGAGACAGTTTGGCAAAGCAAACACTGTGACACAGGGTATATATTAGATTATTTAATATATTAATCTTAATAAGCTTTTAATTATTTGCCATTAACCGATATATGATTAATTACAAATACTGTAATGAAAAATTAGTCGCAGAAATTATGATTGCTCAAATGTTAGGAGCAATACGTAAT
>BPLR01003904.1:0-59907 GCA_021605095.1 Caerostris extrusa
AAATGCGAATCCTCAATTACTAAACTTATTGTTGCTCTTCCGACATTGTATAGGGAAAAATCCAAGGGTAATGGAAAAGAACTCTCTTCCTGCTCCTTGGAGAAGCTTAATTTTTGATGCACCTCTACCATTCTAGTGTCAAATGTTTTAGGTCAATTCCCAGCATTCAAAAACAACAGCTAATTGCTAATTGCATAAGATTTTTTAACATAATGACTAAAAATATCTTTTTTGAAAGATACTATTTTTTCCCTTCTGTAGAATTAGTTCAGGCTTATTAGAAACAATTAATGTTAGTTTAAAAGATTAAATATTAGACTAAAAAGCGTATAGTAAAAACGGTTAAATATATTATAAGTTGACGAAAAGAATGAATTTAAAGTCTACTAAATTATAAAATTGTAACAGACATCTTATACAACATTGGCACTAAAATGAAAAACAAATATTGAACAAGATAATTTTTTCTAAAACGCTCTATTCTATTCTTTTTCTTAGGTAATTAAAAAATATATAGCAACTGAAACCAAGTTAAAATGACAAAGTGTGTTATTAGAATACTGTGTTTTAAAGAATTCTCTATATTCTTGGATTATGTAAGAATTACTCATGTTGTCCGTTTACTGTAATATAATTTTTATGTTGATATAATCATTAAAAATTTTTATATTGATATTATCATTGAACATTTTTATGTTGAAATCATCATTGAACATTTATGCTGAAATCCTCATTGAACACTTTTTTTTTGTTGATATCTTCATTGAGCATTTTTTTTTATCTTGATACCCTCATTGAACATTTTTTTATCTTGTTATCATCATGGAAAATTTTTTTTATGTTTGATCATTATTAAAATTTTTTTCGCTTTTAAAAATAAAAAACATAGGACTTTGATATTGTTAAATTTATTTGGTTGTTAAAAATTGAATAATTAAAACAAAAAACACAATATTTTAAAGCGTATTTGTTTTAAAAAGATATCCATTTACAATCACGCAATCTACATAAATATTCGAGCCTTTTAAATAAAAAGCAAATCAAGCTATAAAAGTATCTGAAAGATACCAAAACAAACTAATAATAATAATGATATATGCAAAGAAATACGCGAAACGCAAGAAAAACAATCGATATGAAATATTCAATTCCCACAAAAGAAATTAGGTTAGAAAAGAGTAACTAATGCGCAACCAATGTGGGACACAATAATAACAACAACCATAAAGCAAGAACTCAGTGATTTAGAAGAAAATATACGAGAAAAAAGAAACCAAGTCTTTTAACTAAACCCCGATGCGCACTTTTTCAAAACAGAAACGAACTAGTTCTTATTTATGGTGATCTGTTCAACTTCTTGTTTTCGGTTGGATTTGTTTAATTCAGTGTAGTGCTTTCCGTATGAATAATGTAGGAATACTATGCCGATTTATGAGTAATACTATTCTTCGAGATTTATTATTGTGTTTGTATTAAGCAAATATATATATTTTTGTTTTGCTGATTTCATATTCATATTAAGAGAAAAATATGAAATCGTTAATTTTTTTCATAATTATTTGTTGGTTTGAAATTGTTTAATATTGTGCAATAGAAATAATATTGTGCAAGTGCTTCTGTAGTCAAAACTATCTCCATGATAATTCTGATTTTCACGTTGATGTTTCCTTATCTACGGGAGATAAAGGAAAAGGATATTGCTCTCGGAGAATTTTTAAGGGTAGCTCTCGCTCTTATTTTAAGAAACGGCATTCTTGTGTAAAGAAAGGCAGCATCCCATAAGAAAGACAGCGAGACTTCATCGAGAAGACAGCGAGACTTCATCGAGAAGACAGCGGGACTTCATCGAGAAGACAGCGAGAATTCATATTCAGAAAAAAAAATATGAAATCGTTTATTTTTTATGATTTCTCGTTGGTTTGAAATTGTCAAAACTTTCATTGCACAATATTAAACAGTCAAAACTAGCTCTATGATAATTCTGATTTTTTCATTGATGATTTCTTATCTACATCACGGAGGTAAAGGAAGGATATTGCATCCCAGAGAACTTTTAAAGGTAGCTGTCTCGCTGTCTTTTTCTGGAATATTGTCTTCCATTCCACAAAAAGACAGCAAGACTCAGAGGACTTTTAGGGGGTAGCTCTCTCGCATTTTCTTGTGGAATGAAAGACAACCTGTAAAACTTTCACCAAACAATCTGGTTGTCAATGCAAAACGCATATCACATTGTTACAATCGCTATCAAGTCTCGTTTCTGTAATCGGTGAATGCCACCAGAGCATGAGAACACAAGACCTCCAACATGCCCTTCATTTACATTACTACTGTGCCACGAGTTGGTCTAAAAACATTTAAAATTAATTATTTTTCATATATAATAATCGTTCTCGCTATATATTCTACACCGATGTTTTTTTTTTACATAGATGGGATATGTAGTTTTCTTATCTACATCACGAGAATTAAATAAAGTATTTCTCAGAGGACTTTTTAGGGGTAGCTGTCTCGTATTTTCTTGTGGAATGGGAGACAACCTGAAAAGCTTCCGACAAAACAGTCTGGCTGTCAATGCTAGATGCATATCGCATTATCACAATCGCTATCAAGTCTCGTTTGTGAAAATGTTGAGTGCCACCAGAGGATGCAAACACAAGACCTTCGACATGCGCCTTACTTACGTTACCACTGTGCCACGAGTAGGTCTAAAAACCTTTAAAAATAATATTCTTCCAAAAATAAGGACGATGTATAATGAATGAATGAATAATTAAATAATATTATTTTAATTTTTAATGGCGCTTATCACATTGTCACAATCACGATCACATTGTCACAATCACGATTGTCACAATCACTTGTTTCTGTCAACATTGATTGTCACCAAAGGATGTTGTCACCAGAGACTACTGTGCCACGAATTGATCTAAAAAACATTTAAAACTACTTATAGTTTTGAATATAATAATCGTTCTCACTATATATTCTTATTATAAAATCTTTGCATACTAATTCTTAGGTCAAAATGGTTGAATTTCCATGATTCGTTATTCCAAACCGAATCAGTTTTTACCCTATGTCAAAACCTTCTAACCTTACCTCGTATTGGAAAAGTTTCAAGACTATTTTTTTCTTGTCGTCTCTTCACGAGTGAAAAATAAACAGAGAGCGTCAATACGTCAGAGCAGTTGTTCCTACGCGTGGCTTTTTATGTGAACATATGTTCATTGTTGTAGGGCATTAGAAGGCTAGAAAAATAAACACGAGCCTAACTGTGGCTTAAAGGAGTACGGATATTTGAAGCATACCGTGAATTTATCGGATCTTTTAGTGAGATAGTAGGGTTGAAGCAGATGTTTTTTTTCCAAATGCTAAGCTAATAGATCGCCGCCATATTTGGTCAATATCGCTGCCATATTTGGTTGATAATGTTTCTAAAAATTCTATTGAATTTTTTTGAATTTAAAATTCTTTGATATCACTATTGTTAAGTTAGAGTTTTATTTTTCCTCCAAAATTCAATGATATTTAGTAATTGTATTTAAAAATTTTGCCATAGTGTTAAATAATGTTTTTTTTTTTTTTTTTTTTTTTTTTTTGTTATTTAATTCTTAACTTTTATGAAAAAGCAGAGTATTTTTATGCAAATTGACAAGATTGAATTTTTGATTTTAAAATTTTGTGATGTTTCTATTGTTAAGTTTATATTTTATTTTTTCTTCAAAAAACTGAATAGTTTATAACTTTTTTTTTAAATATTGCCATTGTGTTAAATGTGGAATTTTTTATTATTTAATTCTATTATGAAAAAGACATAATATTTTTATACATATTGACAAGATTGAATTTTTGATTTTAAAATTTTCCGGATGTATCTATTGTTAATTTTACATTTTATTTTTCCTCTAAAACTGAATCATATTTTTTAATTATATTTAAAAATATTGCCATAGTGTTAAATGTTGGATTTTTTTATTATTTTATACTTATGAAAAAGGCAGAATATTTTTATACAATTTCACAAGATTGAATTTTTGATTTTTAAATTCTCCGATATCTCTATTGTTAAGTTTATATATTTTTTTCTTTCAAAACTGAATAATATTTTGTAATTGTATTTAAAAATATTGCCATAGTGCTAAGTGTTGGATTTTTATTATTTATCTTTTAACTATTATGAAAAGGCAGAATAATTTTTATACTTTTCGATAATAATTATTTTCGTATTAGTTAACTTTTTAAAATATTCGAATAACTTTTTTTGCAAAAACTAATTGGATTTTTATTATTTAATTCTTAACTATTATAAAAAAGCAGAATATTCTTATACATTTCGATAATAATTATTTTCGCAATAGCTAACTTTTAAAATATTTGAATAACTATTTTAACAAAAACCAATCTTTATTCCTGTAGTGAGGATTAGTTTGCAATAACATTTAATTCTAATTAATAATTATACTCTTAATTATTCAATTGTTAACTGTTATTTTAAATATTTATTAATATCCTTAATAGTTAATTTAATTTTCTTTTTACAGATTAGCAAATGATGAAATTTTTCACGAATAATGAAAAAAATAATATGAAATAAATTCCTTAATACATATTTTTATTTCAAAATTAAAAGACGTTAAAAATTTATTTGTACAACAAAAATTTTATTAAATCTAAAAGTTTTAATTATGAATTTAAATGATGTATTAATACTCTGTTTTTAATATACTTTCATGTGAGTATTTTTTTTTAATATAAAAGTATAACTATTTTCAAACATTGCGTTCCCATTTTAGTCCATATTATTTGAAATTTAAGAATAATTATCGTTGTAAAAATTAGTTATTAATAGTTAACAGAATTATATTAATAATTTATTATTAATTATAATTTTCACGGATATATTTGATCAAATTCGTTCTATTTCATCTAAAAAGGCATATATTTTCGAATTGTTACGTCATGAATTTCGAAGAAGGCTTCTGTTATGCACTGAAGTGACAAAAGTCATGGGATACCTCTTAATATTGTGTCGGTCCTCCTTTCGCCCGGCGAAGTGCAGCAACCTCGACGTGGCATGGACTCAACAAGTCGTTGGAAGTCTTCTGCAGGAATATTGAGCCATGCTGTCTCGATAGACGTCCATAATTGTGAAAGCGTTGATGGTGCAGGATTTTGGGTACGAACAGACCTCTCGATGATGTCCCATAAATGCTCGATGGGATTCATGTCGGGCGATCTAGGTGGCCAGATCATTCGTTGGAATTGTCCAGAATGTTCTTCAAACCAATCGCGAACAGTTGTGACCCGGTGACATGGCGCATTGTCATCCATAAAAATCCATCGTTGTTTGGGTACATGAAGTCCATGAATGGCTGCAAGTGATCTCCAAGTAGCTGAACATAAGCATTTCCAGTCAATGTTCGGTCCAGTCGCACCAGAGGACCAAGTCCATGCCATGAAAACAGCCCACACCATTACGGAGCCACCACCAGCTTGAACAGTGCCTTGCTGACAGTTTGGGTCCATGGCTTCGTGGGGTCTGCGCCACACCGAACCCTACCATCAGCTCTTACCAACTGAAATCGTGACTCATCGGACCAGGCCACGGCTTTCCATTCATCTAGGGACCAACCGATATGCTCCCGTGCCCACGAGTCGCTGCAAGCGATGTCGTTCTATCAGTAAAGGCACTCGAGTCGGTCTTCTGCTGGAATAGCCCAAGAAAGCCAAATTTCTCCGCATAGTTCTAACAGACAAGTCCCTTGTACGTCCCACATTGATTTCTGCGGTTATTTGACGCAGTGTTGCTTGTCTGTTAGAATTTACGACTCTTGCAGACGTCGCCGGTCTCGGTCATTAAGTGCAGGCGGTCGACCACTGCGCTGTCCATGGTGGGATGTTATGCCTGAAATTTCATACTCTCGGCACACTCTTGACACAGTGGATCTGGGAATGTTGAATTCCTAACGATTTCCGAAATGGCATGACCCATGCGTCTAGCTCCAACTAACATTCCGCGTTCAAAGTCTGTTAATTCCGTCGTGCGGTCATCATCACGTCAAAACCTCTTCACATGAATAACTTGAACAGAAATGAAAGCTCTGCGAAAGCACTGCGCATTTATACCTGTTCTACGCGATGCTACTGCCATCTGAAAATTTGCATGTTGCTATCCCATGACTTTTGTCACTTCAGGTGATTTAATTAATGTGAATTAAGTTTTTGATTTTAAGTATGCATGCTATGCTTTATTCCCTCTTGTAATCACTTTTGAAATTATCATTATTTATTATCAATGTTATGATTATCATTATTAGTTATCGAAATTATTATTATTAAGTTACAAAATTGAAAATAAAAAAGAATTTTTATGAATTGCAATACTTTATTACAAAAACCTTTAGCAGCAAAATGCTATTTTCTGGTTTTCTTGATAACCACATGATATTCTAATTGGTAATAATTTATAACAATTATTATAATTGTTAATAACTGTTTACATTATATTTTATTTATATTTTATTACATATAATTTACAATGATTTAAATTTCTATGAATTGCAATACTTTTTTATTCTGTGAATTAATATTATAGTTCTGATGATTACATAAAAGGTTATTATAATGTAATCAGTTTTCTTTAATTTAAGTCAAAGTACTCTTTTTAATGAAAAGTTATATATAGCTGTTACATTTAATATAAGGTTCTCTGAAATAAGACATATAATCATTATTCAACATCATATTAATTTTTATATGCAATAAATATAAAATATTTTCTACATAAACTTTAAATTAAAAGCAGACATTATTTATGATAAAGAAAACAAAAACTAAAAAGTAAGAAATATAGAGACTTAAATAACTTTGCGAGGCATTGCCCTTTATTATAAGATAGGAAATTTTATCATCGAGTTACAGCTAGAATAAAGTTATTGAAGCCTTATATATATTCTGTTCAATAGAAGAATGTCATGAAAATAAAGTGGCCGGAATTTGTGAAGTCCTTAAACTGTTGCCACCCTCTTAGCAAGTTATACTCGCAAGATACCTCTTAGAATACTCTATGCGTCTGGCCTCAACTATTCGAAGAAAAATATTTTCCCTTTGCCTTTTTATGATTAATAAATTTCTCTCCTAAGTTGCGAATATATTTTGTTTATGATTATTCTTATAGCTTCAGAATAAACAAGGTAACAGTAAGATGACAAATAAATGCACCTTTCCATAATAATAAATAAAGGCAACAGTAGCGACTTACTAATAAAACCAATTGTAATAAATTATGTATTGTCGTTGTATAAAATTAGGTAAATGCAAAAATATGTATGTAAATTCATGAATATGAAATACTGCAACGATAGAAATAAATAAGGTCAAAAAAGTTTTCAATTATGCATTCAATTCAAATGTATTTAATTTTATTTGATACATTTTTAATTTTTGGGACTAATGGCTTTTATTTAGTTATTGGTGCTATATAGAATTATAATAGGTGTTAAGTTGCTATAAAATTACTGGGGTATGAATTCAGGTATGGGTCCTGAATGGCCAAATGGCCAGCGCTCTGGCGCTCGGTATCACAGGTTACGGGTTTGAGTCCCGGCGGTGCCATGGATGTTTATAGTGGTTCGGAATCCACTTTAAACTGTAGGTCCCAGTCTAACATGACTGTATAGCGTTGGGCGTAGGGCTGACAACTCTAGCCCTAAAAGAAGGCATCTCATATTTCGAAATCTGTCAAAAGGCAGACGGCCTTGGCCCACCATGAGGCTGTTGCGCCAATCATGATGATGAGGAATTCATGTATATGAAATACTGAAACGATGTAAATAAATAAGGTCAACTAATTTTCAATTAAATTAGTATTTTATGCATTTTTAATTTTAGTGATTGGTGGTACTTATTTATTAGATAATGTTGCAATTGTATTTGATGCTATTTAGAATTATAATGTAGAAATTGTCTAGGAAATTTGTAATATTAAACAATTTTATCAATTACTATCATATATAGTCTGCTGCCATCCTTTGACAGAAATAAAACACTAATAACTTAACTCGTAAACTAACTTTTTTTTTAATCAAATAAATATATTGATAAATACATTGAAGTGACAAAAGTCATGGGATACCTCTTAATATCGTGTCGGCCCTCCTTTCGCCCGGCGAAGTGCAGCAACTCGACGTGGCATGGACTCAACAAGTCGTTGGAAGTCTTCTGCAGGAATATTGAGCCATGCTGTCTCGATAGACGTCCATAATTGTGAAAGCGTTGATGGTGCAGATTTTTGGGTACGAACAGACCTCTCGATGATGTCCCATAAATGCTCGATGGGATTCATGTCGGGCGATCTAGGTGGCCAGATCATTCGTTGGAATTGTCCAGAATGTTCTTCAAACCAATCGCGAACAGTTGTGACCCGGTGAAATGGCGCATTGTCATCCATAAAATCCCATCGTTGTTTGGGTACATGAAGTCCATGAATGGCTGCAAGTGATCTCCAAGTAGCTGAACATAAGCATTTCCAGTCAATGTTCGGTCCAGTCGCACCAGAGGACCAAGTCCATGCCATGAAAAACAGCCCACACCATTACGGAGCCACCACCAGCTTGAACAGTGCCTTGCTGACAGTTTGGGTCCATGGCTTCGTGGGGTCTGCGCCACACTCGAACCCTACCATCAGCTCTTACCAACTGAAATCGTGACTCATCGGACCAGGCCACGGTTTTCCATTCATCTAGGGACCAACCGATATGCTCACGTGCCCACGAGAGTCGCTGCAAGCGATGTCGTTCTGTCAGTAAAGGCACTCGAGTCGGTCTTCTGCTGGAATAACCCAAGAAAGCCAAATTTCTCCGCACAGTTCTAACAGACAAGTCCCTTGTACGTCCCACATTGATTTCTGCGGTTATTTGACGCAGTGTTGCTTGTCTGTTAGAATTTACGACTCTTTGCAGACGTCGCCGGTCTCGGTCGTTATGCAGGCGGTCGACCACTGCGCTGTCCATGGTGGGATGTTATGCCTGAAATTTCATACTCTCGGCACACTCTTGACACAGTGGATCTGGGAATGTTGAATTCCCCTAACGATTTCCGAAATGGCATGACCCATGCGTCTAGCTCCAACTAACATTCCGCGTTCAAAGTCTGTTAATTCCCGTCGTGCGGTCATCATCACGTCAAAACCTCTTCACATGAATAACTTGAACAGAAATGAAAGCACTGCGCATTTATACCTGTTCTACGCGATGCTACTGCCATCTGAAAAATTGCATATTGCTATCCCATGACTTTTGTCACTTCAGTGTATAATGATAGTAATAAATTGCTATGTGGATTTCGGCTAGTTAATATGGAAACTATACATATAAAAACAATTGCAATCAAAAGTGTAAAACAACTAATAACGATTAAAAATTAGAACTAACGGTACCAAGAGTGAAATAACAAAATGGCGTCAGGCAGGAAGTATCAGTGAGCAAAAGTTTCTTTTCGCAGAATATGATAAATCATATTGTATATGAAAATGCATAAAGAACTATAACGTAGTCCCATTTTTCAATAAAAAAATTATTATTAAATTATAAAAATTATTATTATTATTAAATGTGAACAATAAAAAAAAAGTAAGATATTTATTTAATGAAAATAAATAACAAACATTTTCTATTGATGTTTTCGGCTACGTACCTCATTGAAAAATACTTATAAAAGACAAAAATTGGCTTTTAAGATTATTTTAGAAATTTAAGGAAAAACAGACAAATAGATGAATAGATTTGTTCTTTTATGTATCGAGAGATTACGCATTCTATGCTATATAAAGGTTATTAAGAAACATATATAAAAATTCGGCATATTATATAATTGATAATATATTTTGTATAGTTCGATTTTTTTAATATTCTTAGAGGAAATTAAATGAGTTGAAATGTATCGTATTGAAAAGCCTTCATTCCCCACTTAAAAGTTTTAAATGGGACAATTAGCCCACATCAATCACAATTGAGTAATAGAGACAGTATCTTGGCAGAGTTGATAAAAGAGTTGGGCTGTGTGTTAGATTTAGATCTTATCTGGCACTGTTTTAAATTTTGCATGTTCTATAGTAAAAAAATTTCTCATGCACCTACTTATTTCATTTGCAGTTTACGAATTCATCAATGATATACTATATATATATATATATATATATATATATATATATATATATATATATATATATATATATATTGTGGGCCTGATGTCCGAGTGGCTAAAGCTCTAGCGTTCAGGTTTCGCTGTGAGTGCCGTGGCGGCGCCATGGATGTTTGTAGTGGTTCGAATCCACTTTAAACAGTAGGTCCCGGTCTAAAGTAGTACTTTTTAAAGTAGCTCCCGGACAGTAGAGTGTTGCAGGAATATTGTTACTCCCATCCATAACTTATCTTCAAGCCACACGCACCCTCCTGGCTAGTGCTATGAGTAACGTTGATGCAGCGCTTACCTTAAGGCATCAAAGAGTTTGTCAGCTCTATTAGAAATATATATATATATATATATATATATGTGTGTGTGTGTGTGTGTGTGTGTGTGTGTGTGTGTGTGTGTGTGTGTGTGTGTGTATTGTTCGAATGCGGCTGAAGATAGATAGTTAATACAAATAATAATTTAATCTAAAACTAAAAGCAATGGCTACACCACTGTTACTCATTTAGCACTAACCAGTTACGTATAGCTTGAAGATATGCTACAGACGCGAGTAATACTACCCCCGCTCTACGATCCTATTAGTCTGGGACCTATGGTTTAAGTTGATTCCGAGCCACTACAAACATCCTTGGCACCGCCGGGATTCGAACCTCGTGATACCGAGCGTGGTACACTCGGTCATCAGGTCCCAAATATATATATATATATATATATATATATATATATATATATATATGTGTGTGTGTGTGTATGTATATGTTTTTTGCATGTAAGGCAACAAATTATGTATAATTTAGTGCCCTTAAAAATAATAGTAATCATATTTTTATTGCAAGAAATTGAGGACAGCTGCTATTTGGCGAAAATCATTAGCTGAATATTAAAAGAAATATACAAACTGATTATAATTTTTTTTTTTTTCCTGACGGCCCATTCCATAATCACACATTGGCTATTCAAATGTTCACACAAATTCTCATTGGTTTCTTTTAAGAACGAAAATACCTCTTTCATTTCTATTTGTTCATATAAATATTGAACACAATGCTATGGAAAAGTACTTTGCATCTAATCCGCCCACTGGCAAAATTTTAATAATCAGAAAAGCTTTTTATTATTACTTTACCTGCAATCTCATACACGTGTCATTTATAGGATAATCGATTCATGCAACGCAATTAGTACATTGCCGAAGGTATAATCTGGTGTGCCCAACATTTTCTAATTTTTTTGTTTGGGTTTGGAGCTCTATTGTGACAAGTCGTGACAGGACACTGCAGTAGTCATCGATCATGAAATAGCGTGACACATTCGGTTAATGTCAATATGTAGGAAGAAAAGATTTTCAGGCATTGGTTCTCTTTATTTGTTCTTTATTTAGTTAAATTCTGGGAGGAATCAGACAGAAAGATTATTATTATTGTGTAGTACTTGATTTGAATTAGCTCAATACTAGCAGATAGGTTATTATTTTTGCTGCACATTTGTAGGTCTTATGTCCTATTGACGTACACCATGAATCGTCGTGGTAAGGGGAAAATATTGTCTTTAAAAAACAATTTTTGGGATAACTGAGCCAGAAAATCTTTAAAATCTCATTAAGTAGCCTGATTGTTGATGTGAGACACTTATACACTTAAGTATTGCTGCCTAAAACTCTATCGAGTCTTTCGATTCTAACAGCAGTGACTGCATTAGAACCTGAATCCTTAGTTCAGTGGTATGCATGGTATTCTGCCACACATTTGTGGTACTTATGTCCTACTTATGTATACCCTATATCGTAGGGTAAGAAGGAAAGGATACTGTCTTCAGGAAGAACTTTTAAAGGTAACTGGATCAGAAAATGAGTAAAATGCTCATCAGGTCAGAGATGAGATAGGCTTCTGATGAGATAGGCTTTGTCTAATTCGCTGTCGAGTGTTCTCGGTTCAACAACAGTGATTGCATTAGAACCTGAAATCTGCTTCACATTTGCTTCGTATGGTACCCTTAGTGCACAAGTAGGGCAGATTGCTTACCTCTAGAAGAGCAACGACTGAAAATTTAATATTTTCAAATATATAATGCTAATATTTAGCCACTTTAGGTCAGTTGTAAAATCTTTCATATTAGTTTTAAAGTATTTAAAGTACATCCTTACTTTTGATATGATTTTAAGATTTTAACTCTGTCTTATTCAGGACAGATTTCTCATCCCTAAAGAAACAGCAAATCAATATTGAAATTGTAATTCACTCTTAAACTAAAAAAAAAAACGGATTACACTATTCATGCAGTGTAAAATTCAGTATCGTTAGATCTAAAGTTTATTTCCAGATTTTAATAAATCGACGTTAGGATAGATTGGTGTTATCCAATAAGCATATAAGCGTATTATAATATATTTTGAAGTTTATTTAGATATTTCTAACTGATATTTTAATTCAAGCTCAATTTAAAACATAATTACTATTGAATTGTAACAACAGATGTAAACAACTGCATAGTAGTATTATATGTGTCCCTTATGATACCATCTCACTTATTGGTAAAAGTGATCCACATTAAGATTATGATAGATAAGAATTTGGACAATGCATGCATCACATCTAACAGAAATTTGAATTTAAGACTTGCTTCTTTATTCAACAGCAAGAACCTGTTAAAACTTTGTATGATAATATGGTAGGTAGGCAAGCATTCTTGATGTACTTCTCAAGACCTGAATTTCGGCAAACTAAGCCAAAATTAAATTACTTTTAAAAAGTCGCGTTAAGAACTAAATAAATCTTAAACGGCGTCGTGAAATTGCATGGTATCTCTCTTCCGTCTACCTCTGAAATTCCTGGAAATCACGGAAGCCATTCCGGACATCCGATCTTGAGATGAGCGCCTTGGACAACCGGGGTCTGAGGCAAGACGTAGTATGCAGGTTCCAGTCGGACGGGTCTGGAGGAAAGACGTAGTATGCAGGTTCCAGTCGGACGGGTCTGGAGGAAAGACGTAGTATGCAGGTTCCAATCGGATGGGTCTGGAGGGGAAGACGTAGTATGATGCAGGTTCCAGTCGGACGAGAAGATTAGCAATAACATTATTTTTTAAAGTCTTTTATAATTGTAAATGTAAATATAATGATGAATGCATTCATTTATTCATCCTCAAGGTATTCGTTATGATGTCATCATCCATAAACAAATGTTCGTAAAAGGAAGACTGCTATTTAAATTTATCCCAATCTAAATAGCAGCTTCTAGCTAGAACAAGTCAAGAACGAAACACTGCCATTAAAATTTTAACATATAGATTACTTTATATTATTGCGTATATATTCGCGTACAAATATGCGAGTATGCAAATATGCGTATGTATATTCGTTTTGTCATCATCTAGGTATTTGTTATGCTATCATCATCCATAAAACAAATGGTCGTAAAAGGAATAGGTGCATCTATCGCACCCTATATAACAGGAGCTAGCGAAAACAAGTCAAGAACGAACCTCTACTGTTACTTTATAAGTAAACATTTAAGATATATTACTTTATATTATTGTAAATGCAAACATGTCGATAAATATGTATGAGTATTCACTTTGTCATCATAAAATATGTTACCATCATCAATAAACAAATGTTCGTAAAAGGAGGATGAGTATTTATCCCCACCTTATAAAAACAGGTTCTAGCTAAAACAAGTCAAGAACGACACTACTATTAAATTCTTTACATATGTATTACTTTTTATATGTAAACTTTTAACATATATTACTTTATATTACTGTAAGTGTAAACATGCTGATAAACATGTGTATGTATTCGTTTTTGTCATCATCAAGTATTCTTTAGGTTATCATCACCAATAGACAAACGTTAGTAAAAGAGGTGTATTTATCACAATCTATAAAACAGGTGATAGCTAAACAAATCACGAACGAAATGCTACCATTAAAACCTTTACATTTATGTTACTTTATAAGTAAAGATTTAAGATATATTACTTTATATTATAGTAAATGTAAAATATGCCGATAAATATGTGTATGCATACGTTTTGTTATCTTAAAGGTATTCATTATGTTATCATCATCAATAAACAAATTTTAGTAAAAGGTAGAGGAGTATTTATCCCAATCTATAAAACAAGTGCTAGTTAAAACAAGTCAAGAACGAACCACTGCCATTAATTCTTTACATATATATTACTTTTTATGTAAACATTTAAGAAATATTACTTTATATTATTGTAAATGTAAATATGCCGGATAAATAGATGTACGTATACATCAATAAACAAATGTTCATGTATAAAGGTGTATCTATCCCATCTATAAACAGGTTCTAGTTAAAACAAGGCAAGAACGAACTACTACGATTAAAATCTTCACATATATATTACTTTATATTATAGTAAATGTAAATATGCCGATAAATATGTGTATGCATACTTTTGTTATCATAAAGGTATTCATTATGTTATCACCATCAATAAAACAAATTTTTAGTAAAAGGTAGAGGAGTATTTATCCCAATCTATAAAACAAGTGCTAGTTAAAGCAAGTCAAGAACGAACCACTGCCATTAAAATCTTTAGATATATAATATATTTTCTTTATAAAATAATAATTAACAAATAAAAACTGAAAAAATTTGATATTTAAAAATTGTTTATCTTGATCAAAAAATAGCTTGATCTTTACTATAAACCTTGGTTAGTGAATGATAATTTGGCGCCTTATTAAGTATCTGCCATACATCGAAGCAGTGTTATTGTATTACTATTAATTTCATTGCCTTTTTTTTCAAATTATATTTTGAATCCGATTCAAATTGAGATAATGATGAAGAAACTGGTAACAAAGACTTTGCCAAAATGTTTTCACCAAGCAGATATAAACATGCCGTAGAAGATGAAATTTAATTTAGATGCGGACACAGGATTCCGCATCTAATTAAATTTCATAACGGAAAGGATTTTTGCGGATAGGGATTCCATTAAGAAATACGTGCACACAGTGCATTCGCTGCGAAAGTTTCAATCACCAGAAAGCATTTTCCTTCACCTGAAATTTTACGCACTTGTCACTTCTAAGATAATCGATTGTCTGCAACGCAATTAATCTATTGCTGAAAGCGGCTCCAACACCTCTTCGTTTTTGTATGTGTTTGGCGCTATTTTGTGAGACAAGACACGTTAATATCCATCGATCATGGAATAGCGTGACACATTTGGGAAGTTCCCTCCAGTGTCTATACGTGACAGTAGAAAGGGTTTTATGTACTTGTTTTCTCTATTTGTTCTCAAACATTAATGGGGTCGGAATCAAAGAGATCGTTCAATTGTACATAATAACAATTATGCACGTTATAATATGATGAATCTGATGTTTTGTTTTGTATAAAAACATTGGTTATAAGTTTCAACCAAAGTATCGATTGAATGAAAAGGTGCATCGAGTTTGAATGATATTTTTGCCTTCCAAAAGCGAAAAGTTTTTTTTTCTCTTAAAAATTTGACCATTTTGTAAGCTTTGAAGAACTTGTTTTGAACTAGATGGAGATCTTGTACTTTGATGAAATCAAAATGATCGCTTTGTTGTCCATAATAGCAATCATGTATATTATAGTATGATCAATCTGATGTTTATCCTTGTACAAAAAAATATTGGATAGAAGTTTCGTCTAAGGTATAACCGAGTATTGCTTGATAGTTTGTCCTCAAAAGACGAAAGATTTTTCTCTCTCTCAAAATTCAGCCACTTTGTAAGTTATACAGAATTTGTTTGAGCATAATGGAGATTTTGTGGAAAAAATTATGTACACTTCTTTCTCGTTTGCTCCTAGACTTCTAACCTAGTGTGCAGGAAGCTCATTTGCTGAACCTTTGCGGAAATTGCTTTCAGAAATAAGCAAACTGGCTAGCGATTGTAATAATGTATATTTCGAGTATTTTTCCTTTGCAATATGCAATTGCAGAACAGCTATACTTCTGAACAACTATTCTTCATATGTGGGCAAACTGGTATTCTCTATTTGTTCACAAACTCTAATGAGGAGGGAATCATAGAGATCGCTTAGTTGTAAATAATAACAATTATTTATGTCATAGTATGATCAATATGATGATTATGTTTGTGTAAAAAATGTTGGATAGAAGTTTCAACTAAAGTATAGATTGGATGAAAAGGTATAACCGAGTATTGCTTGATAGTTTGTCCTCAAAAAGACGAAAGATTTTTCTCTCTCTCAAAAATTCAGCCACTTTTGTAAGTTATACAGAATTTGTTTTGAGCATAATGGAGATTTTGTGGAAAATTATGTACACTTCTTTCTCGTTTGCTCCTAGACTTCTAACCTAGTGTGCAGGAAGCTCATTTGCTGAACCTTTGCGGAAATTGCTTTCAGAAATAAGCAAACTGGCTAGCGATTGTAATAATGTATATTTTCGGAGTATTTTTCCTTTGCAATATGCAATTGCAGAACAGCTATACTTCTGAACAACTATTCTTCATATGTGGGCAAACTGGTATTCTCTATTTGTTCACAAACTCTAATGAGGAGGAATCATAGAGATCGCTTAGTTGTAAATAATAACAATTATTTATGTCATAGTATGATCAATATGATGATTATGTTTTGTGTAAAAAATGTTGGATAGAAGTTTCAACTAAAGTATAGATTGGATGAAAAGGTATAACCGAGTATTGCTTGATAGTTTGTCCTCAAAAGACGAAAGATTTTTTCTCTCTCTCAAAATTCAGCCACTTTGTAAGTTATACAGAATTTGTTTTGAGCATAATGGAGATTTTGTGGAAAATTATGTACACTTCTTTCTCGTTTGCTCTAGACTTCTAACCTAGTGCAGGAAGCTCATTTGCTGAACCTTTGCGGAAATTGCTTTCAGAAATAAGCAAACTGGCTAGCGATTGTAATAATGTATATTTCGGAGTATTTTTCCTTTGCAATATGCAATTGCAGAACAGCTATACTTCTGAACAACTATTCTTCATATGTGGGCAAACTGGTATTCTCTATTTGTTCACAAACTCTAATGAGGAGGGAATCATAGAGATCGCTTAGTTGTAAATAATAACAATTATTTATGTCATAGTATGATCAATATGATGATTATGTTTGTGTAAAAAATGTTGGATAGAAGTTTCAACTAAAGTATAGATTGGATGAAAAGGTATACCGAGTATTGCATGATGGTTTGTCCTCCAAAGACGAAAATTCTTTTTCCCCTCTGAAAATTCAACCACTTTGTAAGCTATGCAGAATTTGTTTTGGGCTTAATGGTAATTTTGTATAAAAGGATGTATACTTCTTTATCGTTTGCTTCTAGAATTCTAACCTAGTGTGCAGGAGAGCTCAAAATTCACCCGTTGCTGAAATTGCTTTCAGAAATAAGCAAACTGGCTAGCGATTGTAATAGTGTATATAGCATGTACAGAACAGCTGCCTCTAAATGATTCGTTTGTAGACAGACTGGCTTTCTTTATTTGTTCACATACACTAAAGGCCGATGGAATCAAAGAGATCGTTTAATTTTACATAATAACAATTATGCACGTTATAATAGGATCAGTTTGATATTTATGTTTGCATAAAAAAACATTGGATAGAAGTTTCATCCAAGTATCGATTGGATGAAAAGGTACGAAGTTTTTTTTTTTTCTCTTAAAATTCAATCACTTTGTAAGCTATGCAGAACTTGTTTTGAGCTTGATGGAGATTTCAGAAAATGATGTACACTACTTTCTTGTTTGCTTCTAGACTTCTAGCCAGTGCTAATGTGCAGAGGGGTTAAATTCACCCGTTGCTGAAATTGCTTTCAGAAACAAAGAGATTCGATAGCTATTGCTATAATGTATATTTCAGTATTTCTTCTTTGAGACATGCAATTGCAGAACAGCTACCTCTGAATGGTTCGTTTGTTGGTATACTGTTTTCGCTATTTGTTCTCAAAGACTAATAAGGGCGAAATCAAAAGATTGTTTAATTGTGCATATTAACAGTTATGTTTGTTATAATATGATCAATCTGATATTTATGTTTGTATAAAAAAAAATGTTGGATAGGATTTTCATCTAAGGTATCGATTGGATGAAAAGCTACACCGTGTATTGCATGATAGTTTAGCCTTAAAAGACAAAAGAGTTTTTTAATTAGTCTTAAAATTCAAACACTTTTTAAGCTATGCAGAACTTGTTTTGAGCATAATGGAGATTTTATAGAAAATGATGCACACTTCTTTCTCGTTTGCTTCTAGACTTCAAGCCAGTGCTAATGTGCAGAGGGTTTTAAAATTCACTTGTTGTTTTCAGAAACAAAGAGATTCGATAGTGATTGTCATATCGTATATTTCTGAGTATTTCTCCCTTACGACATGCAATTGCAGAACAGCTACCCCTGGATAATTATTTATGTGGGGTGTTTAGGAGAATATTCAATAAAGCACGAAGCTGGCCACTGCATATACGTATGGAATGCAACTTTGTAAATAGAAATATAAGAAAAATGTTTGTTTAAAAAATATCGAGACTATTTATTTCTGTTGTAGCATTTGCCTTCATATATTCTTAAAACCCTTTATTCAATTTATTAAAGCCATTAACTATATTATTAAAACCGTTTATTTCACTAAACTTTTCCCATAGTTGACAAATAGAATATAATAAAAATATTTTTGCTCCTGAAATGATGAAATATACTTAACAAATTCAAAACTATATGAAGCACATAACTTTACACAAATATATAAACACACAAATATGGCTTTGTAAATAGAATTAAAATCAGATGTTTGTTTCAAAAAATGCCGAGATTATTTATTTTTATTGTAAAATATGCATTCATTTATTCTTAAAGCTATTTATTCTAATACTTTTACTTAACTTTTTCATAGTTCATAAATAGAATAGGATAATTTTTCCCTAAAATGATGAAGTATTCTTGACAAAGTCAAAACTAGTTAAAGCACATGGCGTACACAAATATTGCTTTGTGTAAATAGACTTGTAAAACAAATGTTTGCTGAAAAATATCGAGGCTTCTTAATTGTATTATATTCATATTCGTAAAACCACTGATTCATTTACTTTTACTACACTTTCTCGTAGTTGACTAATAGAATAGAATAGAATATTATTTTCACGAAATTATAAATTTACTTCGAAACGGTTTACATATTCTAGAATTTGTCAAACTATTCCAATTCTTAGTAAAATGTCTTAGATAGATAGCATACTTAATTGACTTCCATAGTTGACAAATAGAATGGAATAGAATATTATTTTCACGAAAATTATAAATTTACTTCGAAACGGAAGTTTACATATTCTGAGGGAATTTGTCAAACTATTCCAATTCTTAGTAAAATGTCTTAGATAGATAGCATACTTAATTGACTTCCATAGTTGACAAATAGAATGGAATAGAATATTATTTTCACGAAATTATAAATTTACTTCCGAAACGGTTTACATATTCTAGAATTTGTCAAACTATTCCAATTCTTAGTAAAATGTCTTAGATAGATAGCATACTTAATTGACTTCCATAGTTGACAAATAGAATGGAATAGAATATTATTTTCACGAAATTATAAATTTACTTCGAAACGGTTTACATATTCTAGAATTTGTCAAACTATTCCAATTCTTAGTAAAATGTCTTAGATAGATAGCATACTTAATTGACTTCCATAGTTGACTAATAGAATAGAATAGAATATTATTTTTCACGAAATTATAATTTACTTCCGAAACGGGTTTACATATTCTAGAATTTGTCAAACTATTCCAATTCTTAGTAAAATGTCTTAGATAGATAGCATACTTAATTGACTTCCATAGTTGACAAATAGAATGGAATAGAATATTATTTTCAGAAATTATAAATTTACTTCCGAAACGGTTTACATATTCTAGAATTTGTCAAACTATTCCAATTCTTAGTAAAATGTCTTAGATAGATAGCATACTTAATTGACTTCCATAGTTGACAAATAGAATGGAATAGAATATTATTTTCACGAAATTATAAATTTACTTCCGAAACGGTTTTACATATTCTAGAGTTTGTCAAACTATTCCAATTCTTAGTAAAATGTCTTAGATAGATAGCATACTTAATTGACTTCCATAGTTGACTAATAGAATAGAATAGAATATTATTTTCACGAAATTATAAATTTACTTCCGAAACGGTTTACATATTCTAGAATTTGTCAAACTATTCCAATTCTTAGTAAAAATGTCTTAGATAGATAGCATACTTAATTGACTTCCATAGTTGACAAATAGAATGGAATAGAATATTATTTTCACGAAATTATAAATTTACTTCGAAACGGTTTTACATATTCTAGAATTTGTCAAACTATTCCAATTCTTAGTAAAATGTCTTAGATAGATAGCATACTTAATTGACTTCCATAGTTGACAAATAGAATGGAATAGAATATTATTTTCACGAAATTATAAATTTACTTCCGAAACGGTTTACATATTCTAGAATTTGTCAAACTATTCCAATTCTTAGTAAAATGTCTTAGATAGATAGCATACTTAATTGACTTCCATAGTTGACTAATAGAATAGAATAGAATATTATTTTCACGAAATTATAAATTTACTTCCGAAACGGTTTACATATTCTAGAATTTGTCAAACTATTCCAATTCTTAGTAAAAATGTCTTAGATAGATAGCATACTTAATTGACTTCCATAGTTGACAAATAGAATGGAATAGAATATTATTTTCACGAAATTATAAATTTACTTCGAAACGGTTTACATATTCTAGAATTTGTCAAACTATTCCAATTCTTAGTAAAATGTCTTAGATAGATAGCATACTTAATTGACTTCCATAGTTGACAAATAGAATGGAATAGAATATTATTTTCACGAAATTATAAATTTACTTCCGAAACGGTTTTACATATTCTAGAATTTGTCAAACTATTCCAATTCTTAGTAAAATGTCTTAGATAGATAGCATACTTAATTGACTTCCATAGTTGACAAATAGAATGGAATAGAATATTATTTTCACGAAATTATAAATTTACTTCGAAACGGTTTACATATTCTAGAATTTGTCAAACTATTCCAATTCTTAGTAAAATGTCTTAGATAGATAGCATACTTAATTGACTTCCATAGTTGACTAATAGAATAGAATAGAATATTATTTTCACGAAATTATAAATTTACTTCCGAAACGGTTTACATATTCTAGAATTTGTCAAACTATTCCAATTCTTAGTAAAATGTCTTAGATAGATAGCATACTTAATTGACTTCCATAGTTGACAAATAGAATGGAATAGAATATTATTTTCACGAAATTATAAATTTACTTCGAAACGGTTTACAATATTCTAGAATTTGTCAAACTATTCCAATTCTTAGTAAAATGTCTTAGATAGATAGCATACTTAATTGACTTCCATAGTTGACAAATAGAATGGAATAGAATATTATTTTCACGAAATTATAAATTTACTTCCGAAACGGTTTACATATTCTAGAATTTGTCAAACTATTCCAATTCTTAGTAAAATGTCTTAGATAGATGGCATACTTAATTGACTTCCATAGTTGACAAATAGAATGGAATAGAATATTATTTTCACGAAATTATAAATTTACTTCCGAAACGGTTTACATATTCTAGAATTTGTCAAACTATTCCAATTCTTAGTAAAATGTCTTAGATAGATAGCATACTTAATTGACTTCCATAGTTGACAAATAGAATGGAATAGAATATTATTTTCACGAAATTATAAATTTACTTCGAAACGGTTTACATATTCTAGAATTTGTCAAACTATTCCAATTCTTAGTAAAATGTCTTAGATAGATAGCATACTTAATTGACTTCCATAGTTGACAAATAGAATAGAATAAAATATATTTTTCCTGAAATGATGAAATATAATTAATTTAAAACTATATAAAGCACATGACGTACGCAAATATCGCTTTTTAATAAAATTGTAAAACAAATGCTTGTTGCAAAAATATCGCGGCTTCTTATTTGTATTGTATTCAAATACTTTTACAGCACTTTCTCGAAGTTGACAAATAAAATAGAATAGAATATTCATTTCACAAAATTATAAATATAGTTGACAAATTCTAGACTATTTAAAGTGTTTTGCAAACTATTCTAATTCTTAGTAAAAAGTCTTAATTGAGTTAGACGACATACTTAATTTTCTTCTATAATTGACAGATAGAATAGAATAAAATATTGTTTTTCTGAAATGATAAAAATATACTTGACAAATTCAAGACTACGTAAAGCGTTTTGCAAACAAATCCAATTCTTTATAAGAAGTCTTAATTGAGATAGATGCCGTATTTAATTGACTTCTATAGTTTACAAATAGAATAGAATAAAATATATTTTTCCTAAAATGATGAAACATACTTGATAAAATCAAGACTTTGGAAAGAGTTTTGCAGTCTATTCCAGTTCTTAGTAAAATATTTAGATAGATGGCATACTTAATTGAGTTCCATAGTTGACAAATAGAATAGAATAAAATAGTTTTTCCTGATGTTATGAAATATAGTTGACAAATTCAAAACTATATAAAGTGCAGGACGTAAACAAATGTTGCTTTGTAAACAGAATCCTGAAACTAATGCTTATTTGCAAAAAACATGGAGGCTTCTTATTTGCATTGTATTCATATACTTTTACTACACTTTCTCATAATTGGCAAATAAGAATAGAATAAAATATTCTTTTCACGAAATTATAACACACTCGACAAATTCAAGAATATGTAAAGCGTTTTTGCAAACTATTCCAATCCTTAGCAAAAAGTCTAAATTGAGATTGATGACATACCTAATTGACTTCCATAGTTGACGAAAAAGAATAAAATATTGTTTTTTTTTCCTGAAATGATGAAAAATACTTGTGCTTTATATAGTTCTGAATTTGTCACAACATACAGAAATACTGCTTTGTAAATAGAATTATAAAACAAATGTACTGCAAAAAAATATCGAGGCTTCTTATTTGTGTGTATTCATATACTTTTACTGCACTTAATTGACAAATAAAAATAAAATAAAATATTCTTTTCATGAAATTATAAATATGCTCGCCAAATTCAAGATTATATAAATCGTTTCTGGTAAATATTCCAATTATTCGTGAAAAAGTCTCATAGTCCCTAGAATGTCCTCTATCTCAATTAATAGATGAAATACTTAATTGATTTCCATAGATGACAAATAAAATACAAGAAAATATTGTTTTTTTCCTGATATGATAAAAATATACTTGACAAATTCAAGACTATGTAAAGCGTTTTGCAAACTATTCCAAATCTTAATTGAGATAGAGGACATACTTAATTGACTTCCATAGTTTACATATAGAATAGTCTAAAATATTGTTTTTCCCTGAAATGATGAAATATACTTGATAAATTTAAAATTATATAAAGCATATGACGCACACAAATATTGCTTTGTAAATAGAATTATAAAAACAAATGTTTGTTCCAAAATATTCTTATTTGTATTGTATTCATATACTTTTACTGCGCTTTCTCGTGGTTAGTAAACAAAATAAAATAGAATAACATATTCTTTTCACGAGATTATAAACATACTCGTCAAATTCAAGAATATGTAAAGCGTTTTGCAAACTATTCCAGAAGCATTTTATGTTCTCCACGTAACTTGAAGGAGTTGCTGAATATCATCTTAAGCACACTTTAGACGATGTCGTACTACTTTGTCCATTCTTGGACAAATTTTTACTATCGACAATGGGTCTCTCATTTTTCCACAGAAAAGAAGGCTTAAAAATGATGCACGTAAATCCTTCCTCCGCAATCATTATCTATCTTCTTTTATGAAGTATTCAATTCTTAGTAAAAAGGTTTAATTCAGATAGCATACTTAATTGAGTTCCATAGTTGACAAATACAATAGATTAAAATATGCTTTTTTTCTCTGAAATGATGAAATATATCTGACAAATTCAAAACTAGATAAAGCATTTGACGTACACAAATATTGCTTTTGTAAATAGAATTATAGGACAAATGCTTGTTGCAAAATATTTGGAGGTTATTTGTTTGTATTGTATTCATATACTTTTTTTACTGCCCTTTCTTGTAGTTGGCAAATAAAAATAGAATATAAATATTCTTTTCACGAAATTACAAATATACTCGACAAATTCAAGACTATGTAAAAAAGCGTATTGCGATCTATTCCAATTCTTAGTAAAAAATTTTAATTGAGATAGAATAAATAGAATAGAATAACATAATGTTTGTCTCCTGAAATCATAAAATATACTTGATAAATTCAAAACTATGTGAAACACATGACGTACACAAATACTGCTTTTTGTAAATAAAATTTTTAAAGCAAATACTTGTTTGCAAAAGACATTGAGGCTTCTTATTTGTATTGTCTTCATATACTTTTACTACACTTTCTCGTAATTGGCAAATAAAAATAGAATAAAATATTCTTTTCACGAAATTATAAATACTTGACAAATTCAAGACTATGTAAATCGTTTTGCAATCTATTCCAATTCTGAGTAAAAAAATCTTAATTGAGTTAGATGACATACTTAATTGGCTTCCGTAGTTGACAAAAAGAGAACATAATAAAATACTGTTTTTTTTTCCTGAAATATACTTTACAAATTCTATACTAGCACATGACGTACACAAATATTGCTTTGTAAACAGAATTATAGAACAAATGCTTGTTTGCAAAAAACATTGAGGCTTCTTATTTGCATTGTATTCATACACTTTTACTGCACTTTCTCGCAGTTGGTAAATAAAAAATAGAATAAAATATTCTTTTCACAAAATTATAAACATACTCGACAAATTCTAGTATATGTAAAGCGTTTTGCAAACTATTCTAGAAGCATTTTATGTCCTCCCAGTAACTTGAAGGACTCGCTGAATATCATCTTAAGCACGCTTTAAGGCGATGTCGTACTACTTTGTCCGTTCTCGGACAAATTTTACTATCGACAATGTGTCTCTCATTTTTTCCACAGAAAAGAAAGCTTTAAAATGATGCACGTAAAACCTTCCTCCGCAATCATTGTTATCTTCTCTTTTTGGACACCTATATAGTTTTATTGCGAATATTTCCTAAGAAAACAATGTGAAAAGTGTCGCACGCTTCATAGGTTGGTAACGCAACCCATCATAAAATTCTGGAAGGAAAAAAAGTAGCCGTCATATATCAAATGTCATCTTGCCTTCATCGGATATTATATATATATTTTTTATCGATACTTGGTGGCATAGCGCATTCTTTTTGTGTGTCCTCTGAGTTGAAAAGTCAGTGTTCAACATGCCGTTTCATGCAGTCGTAGTGCCAGAAGCTGGGTACAGATATGTACTGAAATTGACACGCACCGAGTACAGTGAGTACATACGAAGATTTGATTTATTAGTTAATTTTTATTTGGAAAAAGATACTACTGGTGTTTTGGAAGTATCATATTTTTGTTTTATATGGAGCAGTCGTCGATATTTTTGTTAGCTTTTATGTCAAATAATTCTTGTTTTTTGTTTTTTAGTGTTGAAAAAAATATGTATTATTTGAATTCTACTACTGAGTTAGTGTTTTATTTTCATTGTAAAAAAGTTTTATTGTGATTTATATATCAGTTTGAAAGTATTTTACTTATTTTTTATATATATTTTGAAATATTTATGAATATTATTATTTGTTAGGGATCATTTTGAAAAAAGAAAGCCTTGATGCCTTATATTATGAAAAAGCTAAAATAATTTAATGTTTTTTAAAATTTTTGGTTAAAATTAAATACAATCACACGTGTATTAGTTTAAATAAATTATTTTAATTTCTTAGTGTTTAATAGTTTTCAATATAAATAATGAGTTTTTGTATTAAATATTTACGAGTTTTCAAAAACTTTTATAAAATATAACTTATATTCTTGATATATCAATCGAATTTTTAAATTAATCAAGTTTTTCATGTGAATGTTATTAAGAATAAGGTAAACTTGAAAAATGTTCATATTGTATGTTCATACTGCGTGTTCATTAAAAACTTCCGAATGTTCATTAATCAAATATTTTACATGAAACATTCTTAATCAAAATCTTATATATCGTCAGATGATAAACTTCGTTTTATAAGTTTTCTAATTTTTAAATTTAAAATTTTTATCTAAATCTTTCAATAAAAATTGATCATCAAATTAATTTAAATTTTACTTTAATCCACATTTACTTTTTAATTCAAAGTAGAATATGTAGTAAACGCCTTTTGCACAATATTTTCAAAAATACCTAATTATTCTAATTATTATATTAGTTATTTAAAGCCTGAAAGCTTTTATTCTGAAATACGAGAAATTTTAAATTTGCATAAAATTTTTTATTACTAGAAAAGGCAGAATTTTTGTTGTTTGTTAATTAAATTTACATTTCTTATTTTTATTGTATGCAATAATTATATTTAATAATTTTTTAAATGTCTGTAGATTTAAATATTTTACATAAAGAGAATTTTTAATTAAAATCTTATACTGTGAGATAATAAATAATTTTTGAATTTATAAGTTCAAAAATTTGATCTGAATATTTTTTTTAATAATAATTTAATCAAAAATGGAATTTAATTCATTGTTAATATTCATTATTCTAATAATTTAATTCTTATAAATTCATTATTCTTTTATATTTTAATGTTGAATTTTCGAGGAACGCTACTGTAGAATATTCTTAAATCTTAAATCTTATCATCTTACCATCTTATTCTTATACCATAAAATTTAAAATTATATATTTAAATTAAATTATATATCTTATTTTCATATAAAATTTGTATTGTAGAGAATTTACAAATTATTCTGAAATATGTAAATACAAATATATTTTTGATTATTACAAAAGACAGAACTGAATAAACATTCTTTATTTTTATTGTATAGAATAATCTGTGAAATTTAATTGATCAATGTAACTGAGATAAATTTAATAATATGGGAAATTTTTAAAAATCTGTTTTTTATAAATATATTAAAGAATTTTTTCATGCACATTTTTAAATAAATCTTTATTTTCTTCGAGAAAAACTGACTCAGACATATTTATTTTTTTCTTGTAAACAAAATATTGCCAATGTAAAACGAAAAAAATTCCTTTAGAACTATTTATTACGTTATTTATCAATTATGAAAATAAAAATTCATTACATTTCAGCACCCACGACAAAACTCATCGCAGAATTACTTTTAGACGACGAAATAAAATTTTTCGTAGATATTATTATAACGTGGATATTAATGTAACATGAAATATTATCGTTAAATATTATTATAACGTGAAATATTGTTAAGTATTAATATAATGCGAAATATTATCGTTAAAAAGTATTATATCGTCGAATATTATCGTTAAATAGTATTATATCGTCGAATATTATCGTTAAATATTATTATAACGTGAATATCAATATATGAAATATTGTTAAATATTGTAACGTGAATATTAATATAACGTGAAATATCGTTAATTATTATTATAACGTGTATATTAATATAACGTGAAATATCGTTAATTATTATTATAACGTGTATATTAATATAACGTTAAATATTATTGTATATTAATAGATATTAATTATCGTTCAATATTGTAGCGTGGATATTAATACAACGTTAAATATTATTGTAACTTGGATCTTCATATAACATGAAATATTATGATTAAATATTATTATAATGGGAATATTAATACAACGATAAATATTATGGGTAAATATTATTGTAACGTGGATATTAATATAACATGAAATATTATGAATAAATATTATTTTAATGTGAATATTAATAGTGAAATATTGTCGTTAAATATTACTATATACCTTGAAATATTATCTTTAAATATATAACGTGAATATTATTATAACATGAATACTAACCCCATAATCTGAAATATTATCGTTAAAATATTATTATAATGTGAATATTAATAAAACATGAATAACAATATAATCTGATATTATAGTTAAATATTATATAACGGGAATATTAATATAATCTGAAATATTATCGTTGAATATTATTGCATAATATGGACATTAATAAAAACGTGAAATATTATTGTTGAATATTATTATATCGAAAAATATGAAAAGCAAAAATTCAGTGAAACATTGTTCCAAAATTATGCAAGTCGACAGCCAACACTGTGAAAACTATTATTACATTGAATATGTGAATTTTTTCATTTTAATTGTACCTTTAAATCAAACAATCCTCATATGTATTAATTATTATTATTATAATTATTATTGTTAATTTTCTATATTTTTCCTGCTTATCAACGTTTAATATAAAATTAATAACACTTATTTAAGCAAAAATTGAGATATTCTTTAATTTACAAATAAATTCTTAACTGAAAGAGATTAAAATACTAAGCCAGTTCCTAAAATCTGGATCAAAGCCATCAGTTCCCTTACTCTAAAAAAAAATCTATTCTCTAACCACAACTAACTCTAACCACACTACATAAACCTCCCTTCAAAACATCAGGACAAAAGGGACATCTTCCTACTCTATTCCCCCATGTACTTCCAGGACAATCTCCCATCACAAACACATCATCCTATAGAACATCTCTGTCTAGTCCAGACATCGCTGCTGCATGGTCACTCAACAGGACAACTCTTGAGTGGACAAGAATGGGAGATCCGGAGGAAGGACATACCCTCCCTACCCTTCCTCAACAATAGGAATGGTGCCACGTGGCATACAACCACGTTTCTGCGGGATTCTTTGTTGATGAAAAACGGGAAGATGGTTGGAGTTGAATTGTTGGCAGCCTTCTGGAGTGAGTGAATCGTTCTAAGGTTCTGGGCTTGGATCTGCTTCCAAGTGCAACCTTGGTTCGACTGAGATATTGTGCCAAGACGTAGGTGTTTGTATGGTGGTGACACGGTTATTGTCTAGGGTTGAATAACTTTCGAGTGAAACTTGAATGCAGATGGTGGAATGTTTTGAAAAATTGTTGTTGGTAGTTGTTTTTTGGTAGTAAAAAAATTATTATAGCGATCTGAAAGTCATTTGTAATGATAATATTAAATTTCTGGATTTCAAAAAATCTGTTTGTTACATAGTAGCGAATCATTACAAACTTTTATTTATTTTTGAATTATAAAGATTCTTTGTTTCACATAAAATATGAAGCAGTTAGTGCAGAATTACGGTCGGTGTTAAATGAAATAAAAAAATTTTAAGATTTTACATTACAATATAGCAGAAATAATTGCAATTGTACTTTTTTATTAATTAAATAGTGTATTTAAATTTAATAAAAAAAAGAATTTCCAAACAAATATTAAAAAATTGTTTTTGGTTGAATAACTTTCGAGTGAAATTGAAATGCAGATAGTGAAATGTATTGAAAATATTTTTGTTTAGTAAAAAGATTTAATCAAAGATCTGAAAATCGTTTGAATAATGTGAATAGTAATTTTCTGGGTTTTTATAATTTGTTAGTTACACATTAGCGAATCATTAAAAACTTTTATTTATTTTTTGAATTTCAAAGTTCATTTTTTTTTTTGTTTCAGATAAATTATAAAGCAATTAGTGTTATAATGACTGTTAAAGTTAAGTAAAAAAATCTTGAAAAGTTTACTTTACGAATTAAGATAATTCCAATTAAGTATGATATTTTACTTTAATAAAAAAGAATTCTGTACATTTTACTAATTCCTTTACTATTCCAGTCTTATTCCTATTTACTGCGTTACCTGTCATTTACGAAAATAAAAAACTCATTGCATTTCAGCATCCAAGACAAAATTCATCGCAGAATCGGTTTTAGACTACGAAATAAAATAGAAATATTATTATAGCATGAATATTAATATAACATGAAATATTTTCATTAAATATTATTATAACGTGAATATCAATATAACGTGAAATATTGTTAAGTATTAATATAACGTGAAATATTGTTAAGTGTTAATATAACGTGAAATATTGTTAAATATTATTGTAACGTGAATACTATCGTTAATATATTATTATAACATGAATATTAATATAACGCGAATATTAAAAAAATATATTTATTTTTGATTTTTTTAAAGTTCCTTTTTAATTCAAATAAAATATAAAGCAGTTTATTATAATAACAGTTAAAGTTATGTAAAAATAAAAATTTTGAAAGTTTACAATACAATTTAAGAGAATTTGAATTAAATAAAAAAATAAAAAAAGCAAAATATTAAAAAAAAAAAAAATTACAAGCAAATATTAAAAAAAAAAATTTACAAAGCAAATATTTTTTTAACATAAGACGAAATTTCTATGCAATTTTTCTAATAATTTAATGCTAAAATGTACAAAAATATCATATATTGAATTTGGATTTAGTATTCGTAGAATTAAACTCGACATGACTGCTTTGAAGTTATAAACTCGACTTGCGTTTACGTTTTATTAAAAACTATTAAAAAAATAAACATATGTATATATGTACTTCAATAGATGATTTATCGCTATCAATCTGTCTCCATTGGTGGTTTTATTTTTTATTTATTTATTTTATATTTTATTTTTGCGTTTGTGACACAATGATTTCTTAGAGTAACAAAACATTAAATACCAAGAGAAACGATAAAAACAAATAAATTGTAAACAACGGGGTTTTAAACCAGCCTGAAAGTAGTAATGTTTATTCTGAGCTTACTATGAATATCTTATCTATTGAACTGAACACATTTTAAAATTAACTAAACACATTAAATATCTGCATGATGTCATTGTTTGTAATGATAAATGTATTCGTTCAAAACAAATTAAGTAATGATATTTACATGTATTATTCTGTTCAGCTTAATGTTTTAGATCTATTAAAAATAATTTTTCATTTAAAAATTCTTTTTTGTATTTCTACAGCACTGAATAAATAATACTAGCTGAAGTTTATTTGATTTATACTTTATTTATTTAATTTTTTTTTTGACAATTGCCAATTTATGAGATTTTTTTAAATAGTAATACGATTCATTAAAAATATTAATATTAAATTTAACAACATAACTTAATTTATTAGAGTGTTTCACATGTAAATAAAATCTTTTCATGTATGAAGTTTTTGTATTTATCGTTTAGGACTTAATTTATCTGTGTTAAAACTAATTGCATCAGATCAATCTATTTTAAGATCACGACAAGTAACTAATTAATCTTCAACGGCAACCTGTAAATATTTTTTTCGATTTAACGCTACGTGTTTAATAAAAAATCAATTGTAAATTCATCATGTCTTTAATTTCTTCTACAAGTATGCGTTTAATTAATTAGTTTAATTCTATTTTTCTAACGATTGACGAGTTGGTATTTTAATTAAATCTCAATGGCTGATTTGAAGTTAAAAACACGATTTTTCGCTTTTTTTATTGTTGGTAAGAAAAAATTGGTATTTGGTAAATAAATTTCATTTATCGCCTTGATTTATTAAGGGCTCATGATTCAGCCAAATAACATGAGTTAAACATCATTATTTTTGCTAATTGAGTTATATGTTTGTATTGAAATGTTGTATTACTTATGTTAATGATATTTTTAATAAATCAGGCATAATTTTTTATTATCATCATTAGAAAAACTTTATTATTACCGAAAATGTTGCAATTAAGATATGCTTTTTGATAAGATGATTATATTGTTTGAACTTTTCAGAAATGTGTCTACATTTTATAGCCGTAAATTAATTTTACATCAGTTCTAATACATTATGACAAGATTTTAGTGATTTTAAACACATAGGTACTTCATAATTTTTGACTTACGTAATCACTTTCAATAAGTCTCTCAGCTATTTAGAAAGAAGAAATGTATTTATTTTATTTAATGAATGAATAACAATAATATTTAAAACATAATTTACATATTAGAATTAATATCTCAAAAATGTATAAAATAGTGGGATTATCCATTATAGGTAGATCTGTAGTTGTTGGTCTAAAAGTGGTTTCTCATTTGTCTAGGATAGGAGCGATAACTATTCTAATTATTATTAAGTCACAATAATTATCAATAAAATACTAAAAACAATAATCATATTACAATTAACATAACATTAGATTAATATCTCAAAAGCATAAAATAATGAGATTATCCCTGTAGGTACTTCGTAATAGGTACATCAGTTGTCATTGCTGTTCTACTAAGTCGATTTCCCATTTGTCTGGGATAGAAATTGAAATTATTCTAATTATTAAATAAGCTATAAATAATTGTCAATAAAATATTAAAAACACTAATCCATTGAAATTAACACAATATCCAGATGTACAAATGCATAAAATAGTGAGATTACCTATATATGATGCTTTTTGTGACTGGTACATATGTAGCCTTTGCTGTCTCTAAGTAGATTTCTCATTTTGTCTAAGATAAGAGGTGATAGTGCACTTATTATTAGTGAGTAACACTAATTGCCAATAAAAATATTAAAAACACTAATCTTTTTAATTTACAATATGATGAAGATTAATATCTCAAAAAATGCATAAATCAGCGATATTATCCATATAGGAGCTACATAAATAGTACATCTAGTCGTTGCTCTTTGCTCTATGTGGGTTTCTCATTTGTCTAAGATAGAGAAAATAAATTATTCTAATAACAAACGAATAATAATAATTGTCAATAAAATATTTAAAAAAAATAATCAAATTACAATTAACACCATATTAAGATCAATAACTCATTTTGCATAAAATAGTGATATTATCCATATTGGTATTTCATAACTGGTACATCTGTAGTCGTTGTTATTGCTCTAAACAGATTTCTGTTTTTGTCTAGGATAGAGGCGATGATTATTCTAATTATTAAATGAGTAATAATAATTGTCAATAAAATATTAAAAACAATCATCACATACGATATTATTTAGAAAAACACGAATATAATATGAAGCATTTAAACTTCTTTTCTAAAAGCGTTAAGATAAACATACATATCTATTTATTTTTATAATTTACTCTTCATATTTAATAAAAGCAGACAAGTTATCGACTTCATTGTTATTGTGGTCGAGATTTTAACTCCCCTATTTAAAAGAAAAACCAATCACCATCTTCTAAATAATTAACGTCAGAATTTTTCTGTTATGGATTTTGACTGGATTTCTTCAGTTTGCTCCAATTGGCGAAATGCCAAAATTGCTCACAGTAAAAATAAACACATGCAACAAGCATTTCAAAAACAAGAAATCTCTGAAAGTCAAAAACCTTTGGGACGGATGAGGAAAATAGATAGTTTTCAGTAAAAATGGTTGACTCGGAAGAATAATTTACAGAAGAAATTTATTTTACTTTCTTATGATACTGCGATACACTTTTAAGAGTTTTTATGTTCAGGAATAATGAAGTTCATAAAATATATTTGGGAATGGTTATAGTGAAAAATAATGTTTGCAATAGTCCTCATAAAACCATGTTGAATAACTTTGCGATTTCTAAAACAAACAAAAAATATTTTATTTCAACCTATAAAACCTTTTATCTTTTGAATAACCAGTCTCATGTGTTTTGCAATTTGTTTTATTAAATTTGTGATCAATCTTAATAAAGAGAATATAAAATGGCCTTAATTCCCATTCATTTTTCAATAAGTTTAAAATAAAATAATATATTAGAATTAACAATGATTTTCAGTGTCTTGAATAAATAAGAGAAGATATAATCAAAGAGAAGATAATATAATGTAATACTTTATATTAATATAAACTTTTATGCACTCAGTAATTATGAGAATGTCTGAAAATTGAAGATTTTCAAGGGAAAAAAATGCATTTTTATTATTTGAACTAACTTAATTTCGTTACTGAGATTCTATTAATTAATAATAGTAAATTAACAATTGATTTATTATAATATTTTTTTCTCTACGGTAAGTGGCGATTTGTATGGACTATATTCAATAAAGACATAGGCAACAACAACAAATAGTATCATAATTATATATTTCGTATTATATTATGATGTTATTTGTCGTTGTTGTTGTTACCTACGGCTTTATTGGAATTCTATCCTACAAATTTGGCAATTATAAACAGAAATAAAAAAGAACATATAAACAAATCAAAATTACAGACAGTAAAGACCAGATATTCTTAACAAAAATGACCAAGTGGACTTAAAAACAAGTTAAATAATCTAAGGATAAAGGTGAAAAAACTAGAAACGACCTGTAAAAGTCCGTGTGTTCAGGACATGTTTTCTCTAGCTCTCTCAATAAAAGTACACAAATCAGCATTTTGTTGTAAGTTAAATCTAGTCCCAAGCAAACAATTAGATGGACCTTATTCATTTTCTCTGTCTATACATAAAACACATATATCATATGTTATTTTGTAATACTGTTTAATATTAAGTTAGAAATACGCATAAAATTAAAAATAGCCAGTATATTTTATGTTTTAAATTATTTTAATGATGAATCATCTAAAAAAACATATTATTACTTTTATGATTTACTTTTCCTTTGTCTAAAATGATTTAATTGGTTGTGTATGATTACAAAGGAATAAGAGGGGCAAAACTTTTAAGTCAATTCCTATTTTTTCACTTTTGCCAGAAGATCTGCCCTATAAATAAAGTTTAAATTTTTCCTGGACATCTGGCGCCATCTATTGGTAGATACATGGAACTTAAATCTAGTTTTATTTTTTAATGAATTAAATTTAATTATTATTGAATTAATATTTTAAAAGACTGTATTACATCAAAGTGTCATCCACTACAAGTTTCAAAAATAAATATATTTGAACTTAAGTTGAAATAAAATAATTGCTTTTGAAGGAAAATACATATATAGCCAACGGACTGTGTGAGCTAATACTTTAGGAATTGAAAAATATTTTTCATGGCTGCTTCGGATTAGTAGTTACGATTCAATTTCTGCCTTCAGAAACTGGGGGGAATGCCTTCTTTCAAACATCTTGGATCTCGTTGTTTTTTCTAATGTCATCTTTAGGTAAAATAATGAAGCTTTTTTATCGTTATTATCTGCCCTTTTTTAAGAAAGTAGGTTCATCCCTTATACAGCTAAAAGTTTCAAGATAGCATTCTTCTATTCTGAAGTTCGAACTAGCTAATATTTACACCTGCCACTGCTGAACGAAAAATCTAATAACAATGGCCGTTTAAAAGAGAAAGTTCCACCTGCACTTAAGCAATATGTTCAGTTGTCTTCAGGCTTGGATCTTTTCTTATTGTAACTTAAAATACGGTAGCCCTTAAAATTTATGTGTATGTTTATAAGATATATTTTGTGTATATTTATAATTTTAAAAGTGTCCTAATTTAAACAAGTATAAAATATATCATAGAAATAAATTGTCACTATTTTATTCAAATTTATCTGAAAATAATTTGGCCAATTTATTATAATATTTAGTGATTTGATTGGAAAAAAAATTCATTTTAATTTATTAAATGTAATGCATTTTTTTTATTAATTTTAAAGAATATTTCTGTATTTTTATTATTTTAATTATTTTTTATTATTTTTATTGATATTTTATTTATTTATTTTTAACTTTTAAATATTATTCTTATATATATTTTTTATTACATGTATTTATTTTTATTATTATTTAATAATTACTCAAATTATTAATCTTATATATTTTTACTCTCTTATTGTTTTTGTTCAGTTTACATTTAAAACGTACACGAAGACATTTTTTTTTGTGTGTGTTTATAGTTTTAAAGTGTGTCTTATTTTAAAAGTATAAAAATATTCATACAAAAAAATTAACAGTATTTTTTCAAATTTATCTCAAAATAATTTGGTTAACTTAAAATATTATTTAGCAATTCGATTGAAAAATAGTTTAATATTTTTAATTAAATTTTTGAAAAATATTTTTTATTATCATCTGTATACTCTATTATTTCTATTGTATCCTTGCAAATTGCTAAACTTGTATCAATTTACATTTGAAATTTACACGAAGGCATTTTTTTGCGCATGTATTTATAATTTTAAAATGTGTTCTAATTTAAACCCAGCTATAAAATATTTCAGAAATAAATTTACAATATTTTATTCAAATTTAACTCAAAATAATTTGATTAACTTATTATATTATTTAGTAATTCGATTGAAAAATCGTGTAATCTTTTTTTAATTAAATTTTGAAGAATAATTTTATTATCATCTGTACTCTATTATTGCTTCTTTGTATTGTTCCTGAGCAAATTGCTAAAGCATGTATCAATTTACATTTAAAATTTACACGAAGTAATTTTTTTTATGTGTGTGCGCTTATAGTTTTAAAATGTGTCTTGATTTAAATGCAACATAAAAATCTTTCATAGAAATAAATTAACAATATTTTATTCAAATTTATCTCTAATTAACCTAAACATTTAACTGCAAAAGCAATTTTTTTTATAAATTTTAAATAAAATTTTTATTATTATTATCTGTACTCTATTATTTATATTGTATCTTCGAAAATTGCTAACACTTGTAGCAAATTTACTATCTACCTTAATTGTTTCGAAATTACCAAAACATTTACCAATCATTTACATATTATGTGGGAAAAATATTTTCAGTGGTTTTTCTTTTTATTTTATTTATTAAATAAACATTCAACTATTTAAAAACAGTGATTTGTTATTAATTAAGTATGCATATGTGCAATATATTCAAATTCGATGTTTGCCAAAAGTATGAATAAAATCTGACGCATTAACGTGAATGGAAGTCCCATAGAATTTAGCCACAATTTCCTTTTAAGATCTTAATTTCCATTGCACCTAATTTTGCAATTCTAATTTGAAGTTAAAAAAGAAACTCAATTTATTTCCCCAAAAGCAATTAATTCCCTTCTGTTTTTAAAGAAGTTTTTGTCACCTCAAATAAATCCTTTTTTTTTTTTTTTCGTTTAAATTATGATGGATTTGCATTTTGCAAAGGCCAATCTTAAACGTTTTCATATTTACATTAGGTTCACTCGACTAAGGATGATCGTTAATTTATTACTGAAAACAACAATTATTATAACTATTCCTAAAAAATTTCTTTGGTTTACTTATTTTTGGGTTTTGCGAAAAACTAATTATGTTTTATGACTATTAATGAATCTTTATTAATGATTGATGTATTATTCATGGTGAGTAATTATCATTTGAGGTAACAATGCTGGATAAGTGAAATATGACAAATTAAAAATATGCTACTTAATTTTTCTTGTAAACATTTGTGTTATTTTAAATTAACTATAATATTTAATTCATTTTCCTTATTAAGAGTGACATGGAATTTTTGTATCTACTATTAGTTTCATATTTTTTGTATTTATTATTAGTTCTGTATTTTTGTATCTACTATAGTTTCGTATTTTTGTGTCTACTAGTAGTTTGGTATTTTTGTGTCTACTATTAGTTTCGTATTTTTTGTATCTATTATTAGTTTTGTATTTATTGTGTCTGCTATTAATTTTGTTTTTTATTGTATCTGCTATTAATTTTGTATTTTTGTATCTACTATTAATTTCATATTTTTTTTTTTTTATCTACTAGTAATTATATAATTTTCGTATCCACTCTTAGTTTCGTATCTACTATTAATTTCGTATTTTTGTATATATTATTAATTTCGTATTTTTGTATATATTATTAATTTCTTATTTTTGTATCTACTATTAGTTTTGTAGTTTTTGCATCTTCTATTACTTTCGTATCTTTTGGATCTATTATTAATTTCGTATTTTTTGTATCTGCTGTTAGTTTCGTTTTTATGTTTACATTAAGTTTATTCGATTAAAGATAATCATTAATTTATTACTGGAAAAACAACAATTATTATAACTATTCGGAAAAAAAAAAGGGGTTACTTTTTTTGGGGGTTTTGCGGGAAACTAATTGTTTTATGACTATTAATGAATCTTTATTAATGATTGATGTATTATTCATGGTGAATAATTATCATTTGTTGGTACAATGCTAAGTAAATGAATATATTCTTGAACATGTTTGTTTTATTTTAATTTAATGTGTTGAACTATAACGTATATTTAATGAATTTTACTTATTAAGTGTGATTTCGCGTTTTTGTATTTGATAATGAGATAATTACAAAATAATTTCTTTAGAATTCCTATTGCTTCCATTATTAGGTATTTGGACAGATAACTTTTTCATTATTAATGTTAAATTTGATGTCTTCCTTTAATGGCAATTAATTTTGGAAATTCTTTTTTTGATGTATTTGAAATATTGAGATCAGAAAAATAATTGTTTACAATTTCTTAGCATCTAATACTTAGAAAGTATATTTTTAGCAAATATTCAATTTACCGTAATTGATAATAAATGTTTATAATGTAGCATTTATCCCATGGAAAGATTTGTAGCATTTCGTTTCCAGAGAGAAATGTATATTCTTGAACAACTTTCTTTTTTTTTTTAATGTACATAATATCACCCATATCTGATAGCAGATAATCAGTGTCATCGATAATGAGACCTCATGAAATTAGCGATTGTCTGTGCGACCTTCACAGGTCGAAAATTACGGATGGAATATAGACAACACCATGAGTTGTTGCATCGTGATTGGTGATAGACCATGGATACACCACACTTTCTCAACAAATGTCTACTTTAATGAGAAGTGAGGAAAGCTGAGGGATTTTCGCAAAGGAAAGTTTTGAAGAGAGAAGAGAGTTTTGCGACGAGTCGACAAAAAGTTTTTTTTTTTCCTGAAAGGGAATAAACAGGTCAGAGTTTCCACCTTTTTACCCCAGTGTGATTTCGTTTATCTTGCCGTGTGATAATTAAGGTCTGTCACAGACTAGTTGGACTAAATTCCCCTTAGACTAGAGAATTCTGAAAGTCTCTCGTCCTTGGAGGTGAACTGAACTTGTGTATCTAATTTTTTATTTTAAATTTTCATTTCATTAAATAGAGTTTTATATATAGAAATAATATTTTTAAATAAACTTCAAGTGTTTCTATAAACCTGAAAGTGGCCATCTTCTTGAAGCCGTTATACGTTCTATTATAGGCAGAGTCGTTAAAATAGATATATTATAGCTATCTGTATCGTTGTTCTAAAAATGTCATTCTAATACTATTCTTATTCATTGTTTTATAAATGTTTTATCAAAAATAAATATTGCTGATAATTTGAATGATTTTTCTGAATTCTGTCTAAAAATCGTGCTTTATTATTGTTTGAATGTAAAATAAGTAATTAATTTTATGTATGTATTTTGTTATTTTTATAATTCAATCTTAAAATAATTTCTTTTTTTCTTTTAGGTGAGTGATTTCCTTTTTGATGTTAACATAATTTATAAGGACAAAGAGTGTTTTTTATTTTGTATCTGTTGTATGAAGTTCCTTTGGTAAGAATATCTATGCCAATATTCATAAGATCTAGGATTCATTTTCATCACTGGCAATTTTAATGAACTTCTAATAAAATACATGACCATATCGGTTTATCAGACTTACAAAAACATGTCTTTTTAAATAGTCTCTCTCATTAAAGGTTAAATTTTTTAAAAAATTGCATGCATTATATTATTTTACTGTTAATCAATTTAGCTGGTAATCGATTAGTGTTAATGAATGTTGGTATAATTATACTAAGAAAGAGATTCTAAACATTTATATGTTATGTGCATATTTAAAAATTATTATTAAAATACATTATAATAATGCTACCAAATTACTAACTGTTCAAAAAATATTAAGTAAATTGTCAATATATTGTTATTATATAAACATTAATCAATATAATGTTAATCAATATCGATACAATTTTTAATACTAAGAAAGAGATTCTAAACATTATATGTTATGCTTCTTTAAAAATTATTATTTAAATGCAACTTTAATAGTGATAAAAAATTACTAATTGTTCAAAACTATTAAATAAATTGTCATGAAATTCTGACATATTTTAAAACATTTGATAGGTATCCACTGAAAAATAACTCAAACAATATAATTTCGAATAAGACTCAATTTAATTTTCTTGTAAATAAATGTTTTTGCAATAATTTATTTTATTGTTGAATTGATATTGATACAGTTTTGACAATATCTTATAATAAAATCATTCTTATAAAAAAATTTATTTAAAAACAACTATAATAGTGCTAACTAATTATTAATTGTTCAAAACTATTAAGTAAATTGTGATGAAATTCCTGACATATTTAAAAACTTCTAATATGTATGCACTCAAAAATAAAAAAATATAATTTCAATAAAGCTCATTTGTTTAATTTTCTTATAAATAAATATTTTTGTGATAATTTTTTATTGTTGAATTAATATCTATATAGCTATGATAATATAAAATTATGTTTATAAAAATTAATGTAATTACAAATTTATTGTATTTAATAACGTTGTATTTTTGTTAGAAGAAAAGTGACACAAAGTATCTTCTTTGTAAATCCTAAATAAAAATAAATGCATAAAAATACTTTTTGACGATATTTAATTTGAATAAACAAATAATAACGATATCAAAATACTGAATTTACTAAGAAACTGAATTTTTGATGTGCATTATAAATAGTAGAATAACAGGCAGAATGGTTCCAAATATGAAAAAACACCTTCTAAAAAATAAATACTTGATAATATGCTTATTTTCAGTTTTAAAATATGAAGTAGGGATCTTTTTATAATTTGAAACATTTTTAAATTTCATTCTTATTTTAAAAGATTACAAACAAACAATAAGCAATTGGAATGTTTTAATTTTTTTTTTATTGCTTGAAAAATGACGTTCCTAATAATCATTTATTCCACAAGATATACCCTTTTTTTTATTTAAAAGGTCTTTTTTTTTTTTGTAAATTGAATGATTTAAATTTTTTTTAATGCATTCGTTTTTATTCGTTCCTTTACAATACGATAATTGATTCGTCTTGTAAAAACTTCTATTTTTTAAGAGGATTTTAAGTCAACGTTTCGTGTAACTTTTCAATTCATTGCGATATTCAATCGGTTTAAAAAATCCTTTTTCAAAATCGTTAAAAAAAACATCTCCAGAGAAAGAAAAATCGTTTTTTTGGGGTTTAGAGATTTAGTTTATTCGTTAAAAACAGATGGTATTTTTTTTTTGTACCGTTTTCATCGAATCTTTTTATTGTTAGCATTTATTGTATTGTTTATTGTTTTTATTGCAGCTATTTAATTTCTAGAAGATAACAAAAAAGTAAGCTAATAAAAAATGTGTTGAAAGCCTTTTTATAAATCTCTATATTATTTAAATAGATAAATGTCAATCACTATTAGATGCTGTTAATTTTAAACAAATACCGAGAATTTTTTTAAATTACAATTAATACATTTATAAATTTAAAAAAAAATACCATGCATGCCTTGAAATATTTTTGGAATTGAATTATCCATACAATAAATTTTGTAAAAATACATTTAGATACAAAAATATTTTAAATTATTGTTGTTTTTACGTTATTATTGTATAGTATTTTAAATTATTGTTGTTTTTAAATAGTATAAATTATTATCGTTTCTTTAAAATATTTATAACTTCTGCAATACTTATTGCTTTATCAATTTTATACAGCAGATTTTTAAACTTCGTTTTTCTATTTTTTAATTAAAAAAATCTTATTTTACTTTTAAATTAAAACTTTCATTTTTAGTTAAAAATTTATTAATTACTTCAAATTTTCCAATGAACTATATTTTTAAATTTCTGTGGTTTTTATAAGCACTGTCAAATTTTATTTAAAAATAAAGAAATGTATTTTACTAATTTTTAATTTGTGTTGTGAACGTATATTCTACCGAATATATGATGGCATGTTAGAGATTTTTATAAACATCATAATAATAATTGCTGGTATTAACGGAAATATTTAATTAATAATGATTTATCTGTATCACTAGTATTATTATGTATCATTTTTAGTTTAAATGCCAACCCTAGCATCATAGAAATCTCAGTTATGAGTAATCACATCAATAATAAAAACACCAAAAAATATTTTTATATCACTATTTTTTTCTATCTATGGTATAGTTCGATAATTGAACTTTAAAAACTCAGCTCAATAATAGTGTCTAAGGCAGGAATGTGCAAACTTTAGCACCAAAACGAAATCAGAAAATTAAAATGTATTAAATTTTCGATTTGATTTTTGAAGTAAACCAAGCACAAGATTGACTACTGAAATTGGTTTTATTCGTTGATTATTTTTAAATATTCACCTCTGAAAATGTTTGTTCTCAAATATGAGTTTATTGAAATGGGCTTAAGGAAATTTAAAACATTAATAGTTATTATCACAACTATTATATAGGAAATATTTTAACAATAGTGTCTATGACAGGAATGTGAAAACTTTAACACCAAAACTTATTGAGATTATTACAATAAAATAAAATTCGGCTTTTTGGAGTAAACTAGACATAAGATTGACTAGTCAATTGGATTTTATTCTTTTGATTTTTTTAATATTCATCTCTGAAAATATTTTTTCACAAATATGACTTTATTTAAATGGGCTTAATAAATTTTTAATACATTAGTAGTTATTATCATTATCATTATAATAATAGTTATATCTCACTTATGATTACTCACATCAATACTAAAAATAATAAAAACTATTTATATAACTCTATTATCTATTCTATTATAAGGTGTGAACCTTTAGAAGCATCAATATACACAAATGGTGTGATCTGTTCATCCTGAAGATAAAAAAAAAATAAAAAATGTATGAAACTCAACAAGCAATTTTCTATGATATATAAAAATTCATTTTTTTATTTTTATACCTTATTTTTTGATTGATGTGACATCTGTAATGTCATGTCTTCAAAAAAGAGACTAAATTAATAATAAATAAAATAAAACAAAACCTATTGAAACCAAAAGCGAAACTTGATGACATCTGCAAGTGATTTCTAAAATAATAATGAAAAACAAAAGAAATTAAAATGTATTTAAGAATGAATTTGCCGTTTAACCAAATTTCTAAGATTTAAATTTAATAATATATACAAAAGTGGAAAGAAGAATCTTTGAAGCAAAGTTTTTCGTGGATTGGGTTTTCTTTTTAAAACGTACATGCAGTTTCAAACTTTTTGATAATTAACTATCCATGGAATACTTTACATGCAGCAGACAATAGTTCTTGACTTTCTGCATTGCGAAATGATTTAAATCAAGAACTTTGAAAGTGTGTCGAAAATGCTGGCAAAACTAATTTTTAACTCTTTAAAAAGCCCCTCTAGCTCTAAAATATAAAAAATAAAACTTTCCCTTTAAATTCTTGAGGCACTTTTATTTATTTTTTCATCCGAAAATCAGAAAATAAAAGTTGATGGGGAGATAGCACACCAATATGTTTTATCATAAAAAAAAAAATCTGGACTGTCTGCAATAGCCAAATCAGATATATTTTATCACGAGAACATGCAATGAAAAGATGAATTTTAAAACTCGACTTTCAATTGTGTAATTAGTATTATTTATTTTTTTGTACCGCCAGAAGTAAAAGAAATATCAGTGAAGTCTCATTTTCCAGTAGGCTTGCATTTGGCAATTCAAAATGAAGATAAATAAATCATAAATTTATAAAATAAATTTGTATATATTGAAATATGTTTGAAAGGAAATTTTTCTTTAGTATTGTATTTTTAAAAAATGTTTTTAATTCAAGTCTTAAATATAAATAAACTAATTTTTTTTAAATTTTGTTATTAATATTTATTATTTTTTTATTTATTTAGTTTATAATGTTTATGGTTCTGTATATATATATTTAGAAACTTATAAATAATAGTTCTAATCTATTCGCTATTTGGTGGGTGCAAATTAAAAAGCAACGAAGATTCTGCCTTACTTATCGAATCATTGTAGGTCTCCAAATTTCGACCATTAAAGCCTGATTTCCCTATATTCCTAAGAGTCTTATAGCATAATGATAGAGCAGGGAAGGGACAGTGAAACTAACAGGACACTAAGTGCCGTAATCACTGCTTTTAGAAGAAGATATTTATGTATTAATGTGTGTATATGGTATGGTGGATATGCTAATAAAAGTAAATTAAGGTACACATGGACATCACGCGTCACAACCACTGCCTTTAGAAAAGGATAATTAGTACCAAAGTGTGTATAGAGTGAGGCTCGTATGCTACTATATATAAATGTTTAAGGACACAAAGCGTACCAACTAGTACATTCAGACGAGGTCAGTTAGTATCAAAGTGTGTATGGGGTAAGGCTGGTACCAGGTGTTAAGATACCAGGAAACTAAGCGTAATAACCATTGCTTTTAAATTTGTACCAAAAATTTATGGAGTAAGACTAGTATATATAGGTGTTAAGGTGCTACGACATCAAGTGTCACAACCAGTGATTTTTAGAAGACATTTAGTACCAATGCGTGTGTATAATGAAACGGATATGTTAGTATAAAAGGGAATGCACCCAGGTTGCCAAATGTCGTAACCACTGTTTTTAGAAGAGGATAATTAGCACCAAAGTCTATATAGAGTAAAGGCTGGTATGCTATTATATGTTAAGATGAAATTAGACGTTAAGATGAAATTAGATGTGAGGTGAAATTCGACTTACCCGTTTATATATGCCCATCAATTTTAATTTGAACCAAACGTAGACAGTTTTGTTGTTGTTTCTTATTCCACTTGGTCGACGCCAACATCTAGATCAAGTCCATGAACCCGTGTGTTCTCAAACAACGAAAAACCGCTCCAGAAAATCCGACAGTCACGATAAAGGGTAAAGACTGTAGCTTATTTTTTGTACTTACTGCACAAAGACTTGAAACACCCAATGAAAGAAGTGTGACTTTACCCCACCCAGTCATATCCCAGGGCACTGGGTGCCCATTTTATTTTACCACCTTAGGTACTTCTGTACCCAAGACTTTTACGACATGCATGGGCTACAGTGGGGCTATTTTCGGAAGAATGGAGGAAATTTTAAATTGGAAAATCACTATTTAAGGAAAGGCGAATTTAATTTAGGCCTCGTTTCAATAGCTAATTGTAACCTCTGGAGATTCATTGTTGATTACAGGGATGGGTTAACTGTGTAAAAGATGGTTGAGAACAAAAATTCAATTTCTTATAGAGGTTTGTTCCATGAAAGATGAAGATCCTTATATTAGTATTTTTATTTTAGGGACATATTTCAATTTTATTTTGTTGCAATAATTATTTTTGGTTTTGCTAGGGTAAGAAGGGGGTAAAAAAGTAGGGTGTCATATTTGAATTTTATTATTGTTTTTTTATATTAAATTTTCTTCATCTGTACACATTTTTTTAAATTTAGATTGCAACGATATGTTGACATAAATATTTTTAATTAACATTTTTTCTAAATTTATTACGATTAAATTTACTTTTACATCACAAACTATTAAGCGCAACATGGCGAAAATTCATGCTTATTGAGGATTAAATAATCACCTCACTTTATTTTCATAGAGACGAACGATATCAAGTAAAATATCGAATATATTAAAATATATATATATATTAAAAAATGGTAAGTTTTCAGAAACTAATTTGCTACAAATATTTGTTAATTTTCATAAGAAAGAATTAGACTTAATTTTTATTCTGAATTTTATCAGGATTTTTTCATTTCCTTGATATTTTGTTGTCTAGTATCTCTACTGACAGTTATATTAAGTATTCTGAATTAGAAAAAGAACCAACTGGGTCCAATTTTGAAATGGTCTAGTGTTTCGTTTTTCTGGGTGTTGGATACTTGGTGGACACCAATATCTAAACCAGAGTCTATGAACTGGACTGCTAAAACTGAGAGTTTAGTATTGTTTAAAGTAAGGGTGGGGGTGATGTTATATAGGAGACAAACGTCGTCAAGTAAAAAAATGTCTGATATTAAAAGATTTTTCGTTTTCAGAAAATAATTTGCTCCAAAATATTTATTAATTTTCATAAAGAATTATACTGTTTATTAGGGGTTTTCAGTTTCTTTTTGATATTATTTCGGTGTCTATAATCTCTACTACTGACAGTTATATTAAGTATTAGCCTATGAATCAAAGAAGAATTTAATCTAGATGGAGAATTAGTAGGAATACAATCTGTCTTCGTTTGCGTTTCCTAGATTGTTGGGAAACTTGATAAAACCTTCGATTCAACTAAAGAAGATATTACTAAACTTTGTTGTCATTCAAGAGACCTACTTCACTCTTTTTACACTTCATGTTTATTACAGCGGGGAAAGAATTCTTGATTTAAAGGAAAAGCATCTTTTGTTCAGAAGTCTCTCTGTTGATTGAAATCTCCTCCGGGAATATTGTAACAGGAACATTCGAAATTAATCAATCGAACACCTGCTGGGTGTGGACGAAGAAATTGCAGAATCTTTTGTCAGGGGGGAAAAAGATTCTTTTCCGGAAGAACGGAGAGAAATTTCAAATTGGAAATCCACCTTCCCCTATTTAGGAGAGGCGAATTTAATTTAGACCTGGTTTCCAATAGCTAATTGTAATCGCTGGGGATTCAATGGTGATGACATTGGTTAACTGTGTAAAGATGGTTGAGAAGAAACAATTCGAATTTCTTATAGAAGTAGTCCCATGAAAGATGATTATTATGACGCTATTTTTATTGTTATAGGCATATTTCCAATTACATTTTTTTCAATAATTATTTTTTGATTTTTTGCCAGGGGTAACATTTGTTATAATTGTAATTAGTTCCATGAAAGATGAAGATTCTTATGTTACTATTTTTATTGTTGTGGACGTATTTTCAATTATAGTTTTTGCAATAAAAGTAATTTTTATTATTTTTCGGGTTTTAGCAAGCTAAAAGTTATCATAATTGAATTATATTATATTTTTTTTATAAATTTACACTACAATTGATATGTTGATATAGATATTTTTAATTGGCAGTTCTTTAAATTTATTATAATCCCTTTGGAAATGTCTGTAGATAATCAATTCCGGTCACTTTCAGAAATATTTGTTTGCATTCGTTTATTGGATTTATTCAACATATACATTTTTTACATGCCTTGTATTTAAATTTACTTTACATCACAAACAGTTAAGCAAAATATGGCTTAAGCTGAGGCTTAGAGATTAAGTAACAATCACGTCACCTTACTTTTATAGAGACAAAAATCTAAACTTTTGTTTTAGAACACCTTATTCCATAAAGTATTTGTTAATTTCATAAAGAAGAATTTGATTAAACTTTTATCTGAGTATTCTCAATTTCAAATTTTGAATATTATTTCAAATACCTAAAACCTCTACTGACAGTTACATTAAGTATTCTGATTAAGAAGGCTAGAACTTGTCCAATATCGAATACAATCTACTGTGCTTTCGCGTTTTGTTCATAAGTGTTGGGGCTTATGATAAAGCCTTCAAATTCAACTAAAAGGAAAGGGATGTTACAGAAACTCATTAGAAAGATCTCAGAACTTCCCTTCTTTGTTTTTTTTCCATAATGTTTACTACAGCGGAAAATTCTTGAAATTTCCAGGGAAAAGCATTCTTTTTGAATTAGAATCTCTCTATATTTCTTGAAATCTCCTCCGGAATATTTGCTTAACAAAGAACATTCGAAATTAATCAATCGAACACCTGCTGGTGTGTGGACGGAGAATCTTGCAGAATCTTTGAGAGGGGGGAAAGATTCTTTCCGGAAGAATGGAGAGAAATTTTAAATTAAAATCCGCTCTCCCTATTTAAGGAAAGGCGAATTGCATTTAGGTCTGGTTTCCAATAGCTAATTGTAATCTCCGGAGATTCGTTGTTGATGACAGGATGGGTTAACTGTAAAGATGGTTGAGAGCAAACAATTTTTTTTATAGAGGTAGTTCCATGAAGATGACGCGATCCTTATGTTAGTATTTTGTTATGGACATATTTTCAATTGTATTTTTGCAATAATTATTTTGTTTGTTCTTTTAATAGTGTAGAAGTTTGTAATTTTTATTTTGTTCGATTTTTGTGGTTTAAAATATTTAAATTTTTAAATTTAGACTACAACTGATACGCTGTTATAAATGGATTTTGAAGATTATCACTGGTATTATATATATTTTTAGAAAAGAATATATATATATATATATATATATATATATATGGGTTATTGTAGCCCGTATTTTATGCATATATTATATTTATTTCTTAAAAATATTTATTTCTTAATCCTACTACATGTCATTACCTTCAGAAATGTCACAATTTAAAAAAAAGTGCATTTTATTTCTATTTATGAGTTGAAAGATTTTGTTTGTTTATTAAATCAGAAATATGTCAAAAGTAGTTGCTGAATTAATCATTTAAGGAGTTGACAACATATTATCACGATGAGTGCATCAAAAGTTTGTTGCTAAATTAATTATTAATTACATTTCAAGCTGAAACATTTTTAGTTAATTGTGAAATATAGCAAAAGTAATTGCTTGGCTAATCAGAACTCTGGTATTTCAAAAAAGACCTTTTCAGTTAATTGTGAAATATAATAAAAGTAAAAGCTTAGTAATCCTTAATTAATAATAAATTTTAAATAATGTACATATAATAATTAATATATGATATATACCCTATTTTGAATTATATATACAAATGAATAATATACTTGATATATTATAATTTCATAAAAGCTCGACTACAGTTTAATGCATGCATTAATGAGCCTTCCTTTACATTTGATTATAATAATTATTTTACTTCAGCTAAATTAAAATTTACTGGGAAAAGGCCCTTTTTTCTGTCCAATTTTTAGGAATTACAGTCGTCTTCATTTTTAAAAACTTTCTGAAAAATAACAAAATAAATACCCCAAACCAATAAATAAAAAAAGTCTTTTTAAAAGGAATGAAATAATGTTTTTCTCTTCATCCATTGAATGTTATTTTTAATTTTTTTTTTTTCTAGCGGGGACATCTCGAAATTTATTAAATATATATTTTTTTACCTCATTTTTTTTTCTTGTGATGAAATTCCCCAGAAACATTTTCTGCTTAACTTTTTTTCCGAAATAGTTATATTTAACCATCTATTTGTCTCAGAAAATAATTCGAGGTCGTTCGAAATCTTTTAAAATGACTTAGAATTTTAACTAATGCCTTTCTTTTACTTTTATTTAGGTCTTGGTTTCAAAATTGATTTAAAATAGATTTCGGAATATTTGTTGATGACTCAGGATGGGTTCCTTTCGATTTATTGTGAACAAACAATTGATTTTTCTAAAATAGATATATTTTATATAAGGATATTGATTAAATTTTATAGCAATCGAACACATTAAAGAACAAATTGTTAACTAATCTTTTTTTTCCTTCCTTTAATTTTCGTAAATGAACATTAACTTTTAAAAATAATCATTTTCTCATATGTTCAACAAAAATAAATTTTCTTTAAATGAACATTAAACTTCAATTAAAATAATAATTTTCCCATATGATGCTAAATTTTTAAAAATGATTAGTTTTCATATGTACATAAACGTCCACTAAAAATAATTATTTTCTTATATGAACACTAAATTATCTACAAATAATCATTTTCTCATATGAACACTAAATTTCAACTAAAAATTTCATTTCTCATATGAACATTAAACTTTCACTAAAAATAATCATTTTGTTTATTGAACATTAAACTTCAACAAAAATAATCAATCATTTTATGGTTTTACTGAAGTTTAACTTATTTTTCAACACAATATTTTGGTCGCCCTTTATATTGCATAATATGCATTTCAAGAGCCAAAACTTTTATGACCACCTGTCAATAACGAGTTGGCCCACCTTTGGCTAATCAACACAAATTGCCAAGAAGGCCTTGGCATCTAATGTGAAATATTGGTAAAAGTAATGGCCTGAGACAGACAGTAATTAAACCAGATGTTTAAATAACGGTCACGCAAATCCCAAATCCAATATATTATTTTAGTTATGGTCTTTGAACTCTGAGCTGCCGTCTCAGGACATCCCAAATGTGTTAATAAAATTCGTATTGAGATCCGGTGAGTTAGGCGGCCAGGATATTAACTGGATTTAAGCATTATTTTTCCTGGAACAACTCCAACAAATTTTGCCTTGGGACAAGGGGCGTTGTCCATTTTTGGAACATTCCATCGTCCAGCTGGAAAAAACTTTCTGAAAATAAAATATCCCACACCAATAAATAACAAAAAGTTCCTTTTAAAGCAATGAAGACATGTTTTCTACCACAACCATTGAATGTTATTTTTAATTTTTTCTTAGACATCTCGAACATTCCCCCAAATATATATTTTTACCTCATTTTTTTCTGTGATGAAATTCTTACAGAAACATTTTTTGAGGGAGCTTACATTTTTTCCGAAATGGTTATATTTAACCATCTATTTGTCTGAGAAAAAAACTGAGATCTGACTAGGAAACTCTTTTAAAATGACTTAGAAGTCACTAATGATTTCTTTACCCAGCGCATTTTCTTGGCTGAAAATTGATTTAAAATAGCACACGTATTTCTTGAGAATTTGCAGTTATTTCCTTTCCAACAGTTGAGAATGACATTGTTTGCTGAAAATAAATATATTTTTTGGCCCTGCATTTTATACAATTGAAAACATTAAAGAGCCCCTGTTAACTAATGTTTTTTTTCTTTCCCATGCATAAAGAACATTAACTTCAATTAAAAATAATCATTTTCTTTGATAGCGTGTGGAAGTCCAACACCATGTCGTCAATACTTCCGGTTTCACCGTCATTCATCCAATCATTACTATGAACTGTAGATTTCAACAACACGAGTCGTTGCAGTCATATGAACATAAACTTCCAGCCTAAAAACCATTACATGTGAATCCATAAACATCACTTAAAAATAATCAGCCTTCCCATATGAACACTAAATTTCAACTAAAACTAATCATTTTCTCATAGAACATTAAACTCCATCACAGTAAAAATAATTATTTTCATTTGATCATTGCCTTCCACGTCAATCATTTTAATGGTTTTACTGAAGTTTAACTTATTTTTCAATTAGTAATGTTTTGGCTGTGTGTATATTTAATATAAATGTGCCTTTAAGAGATTGTAATAATATTATATATTTAACTAATGTACCTTTAAGATATTGTAATAATATAGATATTGTAATACATTAATTGAGTAATGTGCAATTGGGCAACCAGATTGTATCTGGGCTTGGTCTTTTGAGATACTTGAGGTACAGATTGAGAATTCACATCTTTATTGACACACGCACAAACACCACACACATAAATTAGAGACATAAAATATTTAACACATGTAAAAGACAGATAAATATATATTCGTGGAAGAACTCCATTTCTAAGCCGGAAACCCGATATTCAAGTAAGCATAGGGTGCTGAAAGGTATTTCCTTTCGGATGATAGTCTGTAGGCCATCCAATACACAGACTTAACAGTTGGGCTGACATGTTCGTAGGCTGACACATATATGGAGCTACTTAGTATTAAACCATATTATTTTTAGTTAGCCTTAACCTTCAAAAGACACGTGTGTAAATTTGACAGCTGTTGCACTATTAGTATGTGAGTTATACAGCATTTTTAGTGAAGCAACTTTTGTTAGTTTGAAAAAATGGATAAAAAGGAATTTCGTGTGTGTTAATTAAAGCATTGCTTTTTGGCGAAAAAAAAAAAAAATACTATTGAAACAGAGGCTTGGCTTGATAAACATTATTCGGACTTTGCACCAGAAAAATCAACCGTAGAGAAGTGTTTTGTTAAATTTAAAAGAAGCGAAATGAGCACCGAGGACGATGCACGCAGTGGATGCCCCAAAGAGGTTGTTACCGACGAAAATGTCAAAAAGTCCACAAAAATAGTTTCTGATAAACATAAAGTGAAATTTATTGAGATAGGTGAGAGCCTAAAGATATCAAAGGAACATGTTGGACATATCGGGAATGAATATTTGGATATGCGAAAGCTCTGTTCAAAGTGGGTGCCGCGCATATTCACAATCGACCCAAAACAATAACAAATTGATGATTCTAAGCAGTGTTTGGAGCTGTTCAATCGTAGTAAACCCGAATTTTTGCGTCGATATGGGACAATGGATGAAACATGGCTCCATCATTTCACACTGGAGTCCAATCGACAGTCAGCCGAGTGGACTGTACATGATGAACAATAAAAATGTTATAACTGACATACTAATAGTGCTACAGCTGTCAAATTTATACACGTGCCCTTTGAAGGTTAGGCCAACTGAAAATCATATGGATTTAATACTAGTAGCGTCATCTATATGTCAGTCTACTAACTTTTCAGTCCACCTGTTATGCTAAATATATTTCCCCTCTGATCAAAGACTCTAAACTAAACGTTTCCAGTTGGAGCGCATTATTGCCCTGTACTTCCTCTTGGGTGAGAGTCTGAGGCCGGTAGGCCATTTCTCCTGAACGCCAAGGAGTGCTTTTGCCTGTGTGTAGAGGAATTACGGTCACAATTATAAATATTACTAACTCATATGGCACTTTTTCGATCTCCCTGAACGAATTCTCGCTCATCCGGTTTTTTGTATATATGTGTTAATTTTTTTATTTAATACCGCATTTTCATTTCGTAGCTTTTGCAATTTAACTTCTGATGTTTCTCTGAAAATCCTTTGTCTATCCCTCCATATCAGTTTTTTTCTTTTGTGTTCTTAAATTTTTGAAGTTTCCATCACACTCACACACACACACACACACACACACACACACACACACACACACACACACACATGAATATATATATGAGTGTGTGTGTTTGAATGAAAAAATGTTACAGAATTTAAGTAGTAATAGAACATGATATATATATTCATTTTCTAATCACTGCATTATTCGTACTTAAATTAAATAAGTAATAAGTTCGTTTAATGCACTATTTAATGAAATGATAACGCATAATCTTTTTTTTTAGTAATCTGTATCTGTATTTGATTGTAATTCTACAATACATATTTCTGTGCACTTCAATTCTAAGATTTTATACTCCAACGCTAATTTAATAATTTATGTGGTAATTCTTTCCTTTTTAATGTTTTTTGACATTTAAAAGAAGAATTTACTTCGGTTTGAGAAACTTTGAAATATAAATAAAAAAAAAGCTTTACTTTTTTGAAATTCCCCTTCAAAGAAAATGTACTTTTAGAAAAACTAATCTTTTTCATCCATCAACTTACAAAAATGCTTTTAAAAATCTCCTAAAATTTTATGTTTACTAAAGATCTGAATGTTTTAGTGTAAACAGCGTGCCAAAAATTAAAAAACTTTGGCTTTAACATTTCGAACAATTGAAATTCACTTAAATAGTTAAATACATAAATAAAAAAGAAATATAGTTGAATAAGCTTAAATATGTAAAAACACTCAATTACAAATTCGATTTTCGCAATAGTTTTAAAACCCTTAACAAAAATTCTTCATTCAATTGCATAAAATACCAAGAAAAATGAACAAGCAGCATAATAAAAAAAAGTTTTTTCAAAAGCATTTCATTTAGGTTTCATTTCTCAAAAAAAGTAGTAATCATTTATTGGTTCTTTCGTATGCTTTATTCAAACCAGCACAATAACATTTGTCTAGACAGTAAACTGATTGTTAAATATCAGACATGAAAGGTCTACTTTTCTACTCAATTTTGTCCTGGGAAAATCGGAAAAATTATTAAAATAGTCAATCGTATTTTTCGCCAATGTTTGGGGAAAGTGGCCATGCGAAGTAACAACTGTGACTTGGAATCTACAACAACTAATTATTATTGATTGGCAGTGTATTATTTTGTTTAAATAAATAATTAATAACCATTTCTTATTTATTAAAAAACAATTTTTTTCTGATAGTTTATAGATTTCGCCAATGCAATCGCATTGAAACAGCCAATCGCATTTTTCGCCAACGTTGGCGAAAAAGCCGCCCGCGAAATAACTGTAACTTGAAATATACAATAACATCTAATTATTATTGATTGTCATTGTATTATTTTTGTTTAAATAAGTTCAAATAAGTAATTCAGTTTATTTAATAAGAATTTCTTATTTAATTAAAAAACAATTTTTTTTTGTCATATTATAGATTTCGCTAATGCAAGCGCATTAAAATAGCCAATCGCATTTTTTGCCAATGTTTGGCGAAAGTCACCCTGCGAAAAAAACAACTGGGGCTTGAAATCTGCTACAAATATTCTAATTTTTATTGATTGTCATTGTGTTATTTTTGTTTAAAAATAATTAATAACAGTTTTTTATTTATTAAAAAAACAATTTTTTTCCTGACAGTTTATAGATTTTACCAATGCAATCCCATTGAAATAGCCAATCGCATTTTTTGCCAATAATTGGCGAAAGTAATAACAAATGCGAATTGAAATCGACAACAACTACATCTTTTATTGATTGTCATGGTATTTTTTTGTTTAAATAAATAATTAATAAACTGTTATTAATTAAAAAAGAATTTTTCTAATAGTTATGACCTTATACCCAAAATTAAAAACTTTGGCTTTAAAATTTTGAACAAAGTCCTTGAAATTCAATTAAATAGTTTAGAACTTAAAAAATAAAAAAAATGGAATATAGTTGAATAAAATATAAAATATATAAAGTACCTTAAATAAATATTCGATTTTCGCAATTGTTTTCGAATCCTTTTAACGAAAATTCCTTCCATTGTGTCGCATAAATAACAAGAAAAATGAACAAACAGCATAATAAAAGAAAAGTTTTTCAAAAGCATTTCATTTAGTTTTCATGCTATCTCATAAAAGTAGTAATCATTTATTGGGTCTTTCTGTATGTTTTATTCAAACCAGCACAAAAATATTTGTCTAGACAGTACAACTGATTGTTAAATATCATACACGAAAGGTCTACTTTTCTACTCAATTTGTCCTGTGAAAATCGGAAATCATTAAAACAGCCAATCGTATTTTTCGTCAATGTTTGGTAAAAGTCGCCATGCGAAATAACAACTGGGACTTGAAATCTACAATAAAAAAATCTAATTTGTATTGATTGCCATTGTATTATTTTGTTTAAATAAATAATTAATAAACCGTTTCTAATTTATTAAAAGACAATTTTTCATGTTAATTTATAGATTTCGCCAATACAATCGCATTAAAACAGCCAATAGTATTTTTTGCCAATGTTTGGCGAAAGTCGCCATGCGAAATAACAACTGTGACTCTTGAAATATATAACAACATCTACCATTACTGATTGCTTTCAGGTCATACTTGTTTAATAAATACTCTTCAATGTAACCATTTTTTATTTATTAAAAAACAATTTTTTCCCGATAGTTTATAGATTTCTGCCAATGCAATCGCATTGAAACACAATCGAATTTTTCGCCAACGTTATGAAAGTCACCCTGCAAAAAACAACTAGCTTAAAATCTGCTACGTTATCTAATTTTTATTGATTTGACATTAAAAGTTATTTTGTTTAAAAATAATTTAATAATAGTTTCTTATTTATTAAAAAAAAATGTAATTTTTTTTCCTGACAGTTCGCGATTTCACCAATGTAATCCCATTAAAATAGCTTAATTTGCATTTTTTGCCAATATTTATGAAAGTCCCCATGTGAAATAACAAATGCGACTTGAAATCGACAACAACATCTAATTTTTTACTGATTGTCATGGTATTCCTTTTGTTTAAATAAATAATTAATAAACTGTTATTAATTAAAAAAAGAGATTTTGTCTAATAGTTAGTGACCTTATACCCCAAAAATTAAAAAACTTTGGCTTTTAAAAATTTCGAATAAACAATTGAAATTCACTTAAATAGTTAAATACATAAAAATAAAAGAAAGAAATATAGTTGAATAAGCTTAATATATGTAAAACGCTCTCAATTACAAATTCGATTTTCGCAATAGTTTTAAAACCCTTAACAAAAATTCTTCATTCAATTGCATAAATACCAAGAAAAATGAACAAACAGCATAATAAAAAAAAGTTTTTTCAAAAAGCATTTCATTTAGTTTTCATTTCTCAAAAAAGTAGTAATTATTTATTGGTTCTTTCGTATGTTTTATTCAAACCAGCACAATAACATTTGTCTAGACAGTACAACTGATTGTTAAATATCAGACATGAAAGGTCTACTTTTCTACTCAATTTTGTCCTGGGAAAATCGGAAACTATTAAAAATAGCCAATCGTATTTTTTCGCCAATGTTTGGGGAAAGTGGCCATGCGAAATAACAACTGTGACTTGGAATCTACAATAACATCTAATTATTATTGATTGGCAGTGTATTATTTTGCTTAAATAAATAATTAATAACCATTTCTTATTTATTAAAAAACAAACTTTTTTTCTGATAGTTTATAGATTTCGCCAATGCAATCGCATTGAAACAAAGCCACCTCATTTTTCGCCAACGTTGGCGAAAGTCGCCGTAGCGAAATAACAACTGTGACTTGAAATATATAACAACATCTAATTATTACTGATTGCCATTGTATTATTTTTGTTTAAATAAATCAAATTAATAACCATTTCTTTTGATTTATTTAAAAAAACAATTTTTTTCCTGCATAGTTTATAGATTTCGCCAATGCAATCGCATTGAAACAGCCAATCGAATTTTTTTGCCAACGTTTGGCGAAAGTCACCCTGCAAAAAAACAACTGGGGCTTGAAAATCTGCTACAGTTATCTAATTTTTTATTGATTGACATTGTGTTATTTTTGTTTAAAAAATAATTTAATAATAGTTTCTTATTTATTAAAAAAACAATTTTTTTCCCTGACAGTTCTATAGATTTCCTACCAATGCAATCCCATTGAAAATAGCCAATCGCATTTTTTGCCAATATTTGGCGAAAGTCCCCATGCGAAATAACAAATGCGACTTGAAATCGACAACAACATCCATCTTTTACTGATTGTCATGGTATTCTTTTGTTTAAATAAATAATTAATAAACTGTTATTAATTAAAAAAAGAATTTTGTCTAATAGTTATGACCTTATACCCAAAATTAAAAACTTTGGCCTTAAAATTTTGAATAAAGTCATTGAAATTCAATTAAATAGTTTAGAACTTAAAATAAAAAATGGAATATAGTTAAATAAACATAAAATATATAAAAGTACCTCAAATAAATATTCGATTTTCGCAATAGTTTTCTGAATCCTTAACGAAAATTCTCCATTGAGTCGCATAAATAACAAGAAAAATGTACAAACAGCAAAATAAATAAAGGTTTTTCAAAAAGGCATTTCATTTAGTTTTCATATCTCATAAAAGTAGTAATCATTTATTGATTCTTTCTGTATGTTTTATTCAAACCAGCACAACAAAATATTTGTCTAGACAGTACAAGTGATTGTTAAATATCATACACGAAAGGTCTACTTTTCTACTCAATTTATCCTGTGAAAATCGGAAATCATTAAAACTGCCAATCGTATTTTTCGCCAATGTTTGGGGAAAAGCCGCCATGCGAAATAACAACTGTGACTTGAAATCTACAATAACATCTAATTATTATTGATTGTCATTGTATTATTTTGTTTAAATAAATAATTAATAAACGTTTCTTATTTATTAAAAAACAATTTTTTTCATGTTAGTTTATAGATTTCGCCAATACAATCTCATTAAAAGCAGCCAATCGTATTTTTTTGCCAATGTTTGGCGAAAGTCGCCATGCGAAATAACAATTAATGAAATCGACAATGAAAAAATGAAATCGGCAACAACATCTAATTCTTATTGATTGTCATTATATAACTCAATTTTGTTCCGAAAAAGATCTTTTTGTTGGTTAACTATCTTTCGGTTAAAAATTTAGATGGAATAATGTTAATGAATTGTTCACTTTTGAAACCTTTTACCTTTTTGTTTACATCAATTTTTTCATGTTTTATACCCTTATTTTTTGAATATGTTTTCTATATGTGGAACGTTATACTTTTGTATCTAATTCTCAAGATCATTCTTCTTCATTGGCTGCATGGTGGGCCAGGGCTGTCTGCCTACTGGCAGATTTCTGAGACAGGAGATATTTTCTTTTTACGGGTAGGCTTGTCAATCTTACGATCAACGTTGATCTCTACATTCATATTAGAATTAAAGCCTGATGGTTGAGTGGATAGCGCTTTTGGCGCTCGATACCACAGGTTTCGGGTTCGACTCCCTGCAGTGTCATGGATATTTGTAGTGGTTCAGAATCAACTTTAAGACGTAGGTCCCTGTCTCATATGACCGTAGAACGTCACAGAGCCCTATCAGACTTCTGATCCACATCACTTCCCAAACTGTAGAGGGCAACTCGGCTCTAGGCACAGTGATGTGGTGTGGTATGTTGTAATAGTAGTAGTAGTCATATTAGACAGGGACCTTCAGTTTAAAGTGGATTCCAATTAATTACAAAGCATCCAGTACACCGCCCGGGACTCGAACTCAAAAACTGTGGTACCCAGCACCAGGGCTCTAGTCAGTCTGCCATTTAAAGATCATCAGTCTTACTTTTTCATTATATTATTATCCATTTTTAAGGTCATATTTCATGTAATATGGAAATCTTCTATTGAAAAGACAAATGATGTAGATATTGCCGAATAATACAATATCCAATATGGACAGCGGCCTGATGGCCAACTGGCTAGCGCTCTGGCTTTTTGGTACCACAGGCTTCAGGCTCGAATCCCTAGCGGTGGCATGGATGTTTTTTAGAGGTTCGGAATTCACGTTAAAATGTAGGTCCTGGTCTAATTAGCCTAAAGGGTGCACAAAATGACCTTAGAGAGATAAACCAAATCAATATGAACAAAAGGAACATAATCAAATATCGACCTGTATTTTAAAAAATCAATGTTTGCAAAAACAATTGCAATTATGGCCAAAATCAATCAGAGTGTTGGTATATTTTTTTTAGAGAAAAAGAACAATTTATTATTGGAGAAATTATTTATTTTCATCTGTTTAAGATTTTTTTTATAATTTACTATTACAAAAGATAAAGCTTTTCTATGCATAAACTATTTGGATTTTTTTTACAAATACTCTACATTATACTGCAAACAATAATAGAAAACATTTTTTCTCAAGAATCCAAAACTTGGACGGATGTTTATTTTTCATATTTGTTGCATTAATATAATATTGAAAGTAAATCCCTATTCTCAATTTCATAGAATCCGATTTTTTTTAAGATTTATATTTCGTAATTGAATTTCTGAAATTCAAGACGGTATTTCTATATTAAGATTCAATTTCAAATATAGAAATTGAATATCCTAATAAACAATGAAAATCATTATTCTCTAGAGCTTAAAAAAATCTATTGGAAATCTTTACTATTTTTTTTATTATTTTTAGCAAAAAAATAATTTTTTTAATTTTTATCATTTTTGTGTAAATGTTCGTTTACTTAACAACGTTTAATTGTACAATTCATATTATATTATTAAATATAATTGTACTGCTTTTTTAAATGTTAATTTTATTATAAAATTTATAGACATATTAAATATTTATGAACATATTAGAAACATTACTACTTTGGATTCTTTATAATATATTATTACATTTATTTCACGTAATTATTATTATTTATTATAAAAATTTGAGTTTTTAAAAAATTTATTATTATGATTAAAAAAA
>BPLR01003905.1:0-21825 GCA_021605095.1 Caerostris extrusa
AACCTTTAAATATAGTGGAGGAACAGATTGTGCCATCAAAACCAGTTTGAGGAAATTTCAATTGGTAAAACTTAACCCAATGTTATTGTGCTGGTGGAATTCACAATTTATTGAATTTCGCTGCAGTGCGTAATGTTTAAAGAACAAAGTAAAAGGGTTCAGAGAAAAAAAGAATGGAATTTTACTGCTTTTTGACCGTGGAAAAAATGTAGAGATTGCTTTGTATTCGTGGAAAAGCTCCGTGACGACGTGTGAATCATAGTCTTTGAAATTTAACTTTAAATATTTCTTTTTGAATTTTTAGCTGTGTATTGATACGGCTGAAATATTAAACGAATAAAAATGAAATGTTGTGTACAGATTTACAATTTATATATTTTAAGTTCGTATACAGTAGAATGAAATGAGTTTATAAGAAATATCTGTTGAAATTTATTTATTTTTATACTGTAAAATAAACGTTAAAAATGAGATTTTTATGCTTTTGAGGAACAGATAATAGTGCTTAACAAATTTATGTAACGGCTACTAGTACACTGCTGGAGAACTAACTTTGTGACATCCACTTGAGGGACTTTCAGGTGAAACTATTTCATTTTATTTGTCTTATGGCGAAAAGCTGGGAAAACTTTGGCAGAAAACTGGGAACATTTTCACTAGGCAGACTGTCAGTAACACGCTTTTACATATTGTCACAATTACCATCGAGTCTCTTCGATTTGAAAGGGGTGATTTTGGTGCCTCAGGATATTCGAACATGACACCCTAGCATGCGTGGTGCAGTTACCATTATGTGGGTCGGTATGGTTTGGTTTTGATTTGTCGCTCTACGGTCATTTTGTGTGGTTAGTCGCTCTACTGCACTTTGGGCTAATTAGACCGAGGCATGAATTAACGCTTCGAACTACCAAAATATCCATGTGCCACCGCTAAGTTGAAACCTGAAGCTGTAGTACCAAAGACCAGAGATTTAGCCTATTGGCCATTAGGACATGGGGTCGGTAAGAGGCAATTTAAAATATTCATTTGTACTTATGTAATAAAAATTTATTTTATTAATTTTGAATTAATTTAACTAACAAAAGTGATGTTCTATCTGAATACAATAACAGAAAAAATATTTATTATTTTTTATATTGAAAAACATCAAGCTTAATCAACTATGCTTTCAGAATGAGAGTGTTTGTATTTTGGACTTATAATTATTATAAAAATTCAATATATTTTATATATTACAAATTTTTTGCTATAAAATGAAATAAAAAAATATTCTATATTCATATAAATATGTACATTTACTTTTTTTCACGACTATTTTTTCTCTTCGTACCAATCTAACTTAACTTTGAAAAAAAAAAAAAAAACTAAAAAAAAAAAAAAAAAAAAAAAAAACGTAATTCTTTTGAATTAAAAAATACTTATACAAAGTTTTGGGTGCGCAGTAGATCTACCTCCCGTGGTGCACCTGGTAACACTTTTTAGTGGCTAAAAGATTTACAACTTGGCATTATTGTTGGGTATTGAACTCTGTTTCAGCATGTTTTTTTGTATTTGTTGTATTATTTTGTTGTTGTTGTGTGTGTTTTTTTTTCATTGTTCTTTTTGCTGTAACTGTTCATAATCTGTCATTGGAAATAATAATAAAAAAAGTTTTAAATGATTTAAATTGATCTTCTTCATTGGCAACAGACCCATGATGGGCCAAGGCCGCCTGCTTACTGGCAGATTCCGAAAATGAAAAGTTTTCTTTTTACGAGGTAGCGTTGTCAGCCTTACGCCGAAATCTCTACAGTCATATTAGACTGGGCGTACTATTTAAAGTGGATTCTGCACCATTACAAACATCCACGGTACCGAGACTCGAACCCGAACGCTAGTTACTTGGCCATAAGGCCCTTTAAATTTGTCTAGCATATTAAAATAATAACATAATTAATAATCTAAACACTCAACATATATTTTCGCGGGAATTTAGATTAACAATTATCAAGCTTTACATCGGTCTTTGAAAAATTATCTAAAAACGTAGTTTAATTTCAAAATAATTGTTAAAACTGCTTAGCTTTATTAAGTGCCTCATTTAGATAATGATTAATAAGTGATTATTAAATTAAAAACATGATGAAAACTCAATGCCATTCAACGATTCATCTTAATTTTCACCGTTATTGACATATTACGTATCAGTGATGATAACAGTTATTATCTAATTGAAACAAATTGGATAACACTTTTAATTCTCGGAAATAAAGACTTTAGACATTGCTTCCTACACTGTTCAGCGGTGACTGATGTGATAAACGACGTCATCATATGATAAGTCTTACGATTTCTCATTGATAACAAAAATTCAATTAGACGTAAAAAACAGTTTCTTTTGACCCGTTTGATCAATTAAAAGAAAAACAGCAAATCCAAAGTCAGCTGAGCCCGAATCGGATAACGAACTGTTAAAGACTGACTTCAAGAGATCTCTTCAAAGTTGCCCTATCGCAGTCCGGAATAAATATTCTTAAGAGATCTCTTGAGGTCCGTCGGAGATAATTTGGTTCCAAGTTATAAGAGATCTCTTTGAGAGAACGATTACCGGAGCATATATCGCAGGTCTCAATTCCTTTTATGGTAATCGTGCAATTTTCTGGAAAACCTTTTTTATTTTTTATCAAGGTTATGTGTTAACTGAAGCAAAAATTGCGAAAAACAATATGCATAAGCAAGTTAAATCAAGTGATAAACAGATAGATAGATCTAAAGAAATATATTGGGAAATATCCGGATTAAAAAATAGAAACAGTTCAATAGGAATGTCATACTAGTGTGCCCAAAAAGTAAGACCAATTTTTTTTTCAAAAACTTTTTATTTATTCTTCCAAATTTATTTCAACGCCTTCAAAGTAATCCCCTCCGGACACAATGCACTTATGCCAACTTTTTTTTTCCAATCCTCAATGCATGCTAAAAAGTCATCGGCAGGGATGGCCTTCAAAGACTCGCCGATTCACGTTGAATCTCTTCAATCCACTCAAAACGGTGTCCCCGGAGTGGTCTTTTGAGTTTTAGGAATAGCCACAAGTCGCACGGTGTGAATACGGTGGTTGTGGAACAATATGGGTTTCATTTTTGGCGAAAAGTCACGAAGAATTAATGCAGTGTGAGCTGGCGTATTCAGTGTTCTCGGTACCAATTGAGATTTGACGCGTTTGAGGCCCAAATGAAATTGACTGATCCTTTTGAAATTCCAACATCATCAAGATCTCTAATTGTAAATCGATGGTTTTCAAGCACCAAATCTTTAATATTTTTGTACGTGAACTTCGTCTGTTGAAGTTGATGGGCGACCAGAAGGCTCTTAGTATGCAACGTTCTCTGCCTTCTTTGAACTGTTTATACCACTTCTAAACATTTCTTTTCCGATATAGGAATGCTCACCGAATGCCTTCTACAACGTTCTATATGTTTCCGCAAACAAACTTTAATGCAAGTTCTTTGCTCAATTAATTCAGACATTTCAAAAATAGCGGAATCAGTTTTAGCGTCTCACAAAGCCAAGCATAACACTAATGAATATTTTGACGTAAAATTTCACATAGATGTGAAGGACAGTGCCAGCAACCAAAAAAAAAGGAAAAAAAATGAAATTCCATAAGCCCTGCGAGTTTTAAATTGAAAATTGGTCTTACTTTTGGATGCAGTAGACATATAATATTAAATAAATTTTTCTTAGCTCAGCAATACTGGTAAAAAAATTACCACAGCATAAAAATATGATTATTAGAATACATATAACGCAAGTTATTTATTAAATGTTATTATTAATTTGACATCGATAATAATATTGGAAGCTGCTTGTGTTTATTATTATTTTTTTTTTTTGTAAATATAGAGGAAATGCTAATTAAAGCAGATGATTCTCAAATAAAAGCACGGTTTATTATAAAAAAATATAGTTTTTATTTAAATAAAGCCAATAACTGAAAAATATTTTTCTTTTCTTGGCTATACAGCAGAAATAAAAAATAGATTCAAAGTATAGCGTCTCGGCCTGGACAAGACCTATAGACTTGGAAGAGGGCCACTTTTTCAGGATGATGGGAATACTTTAATTTTCATTTACAAGCATTAAATATATATGCAGAACTCTACTTACATAAAAAATGAATATTAAAAATAATTTGTTTCACAAGGGCAGTTCATTCCATGGTCGGAGATTTTCAGAATTCTCGAGTCTGCGGTGAATTTATTTCACCAGCTGTGCCGATGACTTTGATTATCAGACGTCGTGATACACGAAACCACAAGCGCCTCTCTTTGCCCACTAATTTTAATGCAAGTTCTTTGCTCAATTAATTCAGTCATTTCAAAATTCCTGAATCAGTTTTAATGTCTCACAAAGCCAAGCTTAACTCAAGCACTAATGAATATTTAGAAGTCAAATTTCACACAGATGTGAAAGACAGTGCCAACAACCTAAGCAAGAAAAAAATGAAATTCCATAATTGTTGTGCAAGTTGTCAAGGACAAAAAAGAAGCTGTATTTTTTACCCTTAATCATGACTCGGCATGGATTCATGGACTTGATCTAAATGCTGCATGGATTGTATGCTAAATGCTTGATCTAAAATCTGTAATAAGTGTTAGCGAAAATAATTGAAAATATTTAAAATGAGTGTTATCATAGGAATATTCACATGTGGTTATTTTATTTTCGTATTTTAAGATCACACATCAAAAATTGTCGAAAAGATGGAATGACTGAGAACAAAAAGGCAGCTATTTTCTGTATTTTGTAAATTTTCAAAGGTTTGCATTAATTGAATAGTCATTGATTATTTTGTGGTACAGTTTTTTTTTACAAAAACATGGAGATTTTTCTTGTTACATTAATGTCAGTATCTGTGAGGAAAATCATGCATACCGTACATGAATATAGTAGTCATACAGTTTACTATTTATTCGCATATCGCTCTCTGTTAGACTTGTTGAAGGGAATGGGCAATGTTCTTCAATGATATATGTTCTTCAACGATCACAATGAACTATTTAGACTAGCCTGCTGGCCATCGCATGGCTAGAATGGTGATGGCCAGCAGGCTAATCTAAATAATCCATTGTTAGACATGACGATGATCAATTATTAGACCTACGATGACGATGATTCAGTGTTAGACCTAAGATGATCAAGCTTGGCAATGACGATGACGATGATTCATTATTAGACCTACGATGATCAAGCATGGCCTGCTAGACATGCTGATCATCGCAGGGGCAAATGAGAATCAATACCTACAAGATATTGAAAGAGAATTTTCTGTTTTTCTGCGTCAGTGAGAAAAAAGTCATGCATACCATACATACATATAGTAGTCATACAGTTCACTATTTATTCGCGTTTCACTCCCTATTTGATACGGCGAAGAGAGTGAATCTATATGTTCTTCAACGATCATAACGAACTATTTAGACATGTAAGTTGGCCAGTATGCTTGATTAGAGTGGCAAAGGGCAATATAATACATATAAATGATACTGTAACGGATTGCATCTAGTAATTGAATATATAAATTAATTCCATATTTTAATAGTAACCATAATACAAGATCTACAAAACAATGGTTGTGAAGTTCATTAATTTTTTTATCACCGTCCTGTTAAATTTATTAATGAAATTTTGCTTAAGGGATGCATTTGAAAATTAGAGTTCAGTATCCATATATAAAATAAAGGAGTATTTTGTATATTGTTTTGGAAGGAAGACCTTTCACGATGTTTGCATTTTTTAAAGATTTGATTTGTACGTACGTCAAATTGATTAGCAGTCATAATTGCACACATAATACTTGCATTACTGGCAATGCTCTGAAATCACATAACACTCTAGACTTCTAATGATTAAGATTCTTCTTTAACGTAGGCAGAGTAGTATCTATTAAATAAAAGAAAGAAAATTATATTAATTCTAACGCCAGAGTCATAATAAATAATTAAAAAGATTTCTCATGTGTTATAGAATTTTTATAAAACCTGTATTAATATTCAAAAAGTGATCCTTGAAAAGGGAATCAATGATGAATGTGCAGTATATATTTACTTAAATACTTACTTACATAAATATCCCTGTTGGAGTCCGGGCTAGAATAGCCCTACTGTAGTCCATGCATATCGTAAAAAAGCAGCTAAAGTACCCACTTTAGCTGCCGGGGGAATAACAGGGTGGAGTAAAGTGAGACTTCTCCCTTTGGGCGCCCCATGTGTTTGTGCGGCAAGGTCAGGCACAGAAAAGAAGTTGCATTTTTACCATTTATCATGATCACGCTTTCATGGTGTTGGTTCTTATCCCACTTGTGAACCAAGTGTGTGCAAAAGGTGTACTGCGCCTGCATGCACAGAACTCCTAGAGATAAGGCTCGTTTCCACCGAGGCGTAAAGCGTTGAAGACTCACGCGGCAGGCAAGGAAATTTTTTCGACCCCTTCACAGCTTCGAGTTGAAAGTTGGTCAACTCGAAGCGGTGGACTTCAAACCGGTTTCAGCCGGACTTGGTGAGACTAGTGATTGGTCAACGCTTCACACTTAAACACCTCGGTGGGAACGAGCCTTAAAGGCTGGTACCCACCGGTTTGAAATTCACCGCTCCGAGTTGACCAACTATCAACTCGAAGCGGAACTTCACTAGGCGTAAGGCTATTTCTCACGTTTCACTGTGAAGGGGTCGAAAACATTTTCTCGCCTGCCGCGTGAATCTTCAAAGCTTCACGCCTCGGTGGGAATGAGCCTTTAGTGTTGTGAATGATCGACAAGAGTGAAATAGCATGGCCGCGAGTGGCTGTTAAGTTAAAAATAAAGGAGTTATTTAATTCTCATTGTGAGTACTTATTGCGAGTGTAATTCCCAGTTATACAGTCCACTGTGTCTATAGCGCGAGAACATTTTTATATATGTACTCGATGTATATGTATAAAATTGATAAAAAAATGTGTTATAAAAATAATGCATGTTTTTTTCCCCAAGGTTACATTATAAACTTGGAAAAGGTTAAAGCCATTAGGAATACATTTAATTGTTTACCTTAAAAGAAATTGTTATAATATAAAACAAGCAATACAAAAAAAATTTTTTTTTAAGTCAATTCCTACTTTTTTTTTCACTATATTGCAAAAAGTCTTTTATAAATAATTCTCATTCATTTTTTTAAAGTTTATCTAGTTTCATTTATTGGTAGATATATGCAACTTAAATCTAAAAAAACTAAAATTAATTAATTAAATTTAATTATTGAATTAATATTTGAAAAAACTGAATTCACTTCAAGTGTCATCCACTACAAGTTAAAAAAAAATGTATTTGAACTTGTGTGGATGAATAAAAAGTATTTTATGAACGACTGAAAATTTGGACAAGATATACATATATCGGGAGAGTGTGAGCTAATAGAAGGAATTAAAAGATATCTCTTACTTCTGTTTATAATCACAGTTATATATGAAAATAGTGGAATAACTATTAGGTATATGAAAAGAAAGAAAAATTAAAACTAAAAAAACACTATTAGGAAAAAAATTATTATGAATGTATATGCATATAGTGGAATAGTAAATATGCTAAACAATAGTATGCTAATATACGTTAAGTCTTGCCATAAGTAATTCAGTGACTTTTTTCATAAATATCTTAATTTAAATTTTTCTGCATATAAAAATATCTGTAAAAGCACTTTTTCCTTTAGAATTTTAATAAGTAGGAGAAAAAATAACAACATAATTTAAGGGTATTATTTTGTTTATTAGGTTGTTTCATATAAAATGAATTTTTTATTACTCACTGGCGTTCTATGATATATATATTTATCATAGAACGCCAGTGAGTAGTAAAATATATCAATACTGATATACATATATAATATACACTGAAGTGACAAAAGTCATGGGATAGCAATATGCAAATTTTCAGATGGCAGTAGCATCGCGTAGAACAGGTATAAATGCGCAGTGCTTTTGCAGAGCTTTCATTTCTGTTCAAGTTATTCATGTGAAGAGGTTTTGACGTGATGATGACCGCACGACGGGAATTAACAGACTTTGAAAGCGGAATGTTAGTTGGAGCTAGACGCATGGGTCATGCCATTTCGGAAATCGTTAGGGAATTCAACATTCCCAGATCCACTGTGTCAAGAGTGTGACGAGAGTATGAAATTTCAGGCATAACATCCCACCATGGACAGCGCAGTGGTCGACCCCCTGCACTTAATGACCGAGACCGGCGACGTTTGCAAAGAGTCGTAAATTCTAACAGACAAGCAACACTGCGTCAAATAACCACAGAAATCAATGTGGGACGTACAAGGGACTTGTCTGTTAGAACTGTGCTGAGAAATTTGGCTTCCTTGGGCTATTCCAGCAGAAGACCGACTCGAGTGCCTTTACTGACAGAACGACATCGCTTGCAGCGACTCTCGTGGGCACGTGAGCATATCGGTTGGTCCCTAGATGAATGGAAAACCGTGGCCTGGTCCGATACGATTTCAGTTGGTAAGAGCTGATGGTAGGGTTCGAGTGTGGCGCAGACCCCACGAAGCCATGGACCCAAACTGTCAGCAAGGCACTGTTCAAGCTGGTGGTGGCTCCGTAATGGTGTGGGCTGTTTTTTCATGGAATGGACTTGGTCCTCTGGTGCGACTGGACCGAACATTGACTGGAAATGCTTATGTTCAGCTACTTGGAGATCACTTGCAGCCATTCATGGACTTCATGTACCCAAACAACGATGGGATTTTTATGGATGACAATGCGTCATGTCACCGGGCTACAACTGTTCGCGATTGGTTTGAAGAACATTCTGGACAATTCCAACGAATGATCTGGCCACCTAGATCGCCCGACATGAATCCCATCGAGCATTTATGGGACATCATCGAGAGGTCTGTTCGTGCCCAAAATCCTGCACCATCAACGCTTTCACAATTATGGACTTCTATCGAGACAGCATGGCTCAATATTCCTGCAGAAAACTTCCAACGACTTATTGAGTCCATGCCATGTCGAGTTGCTGCATTTCGCCGGGCGAAAGGAGGGCCGACACGATATTAAGAGGTATCCCATGACTTTTGTCACTTCAGTGTATATATATATATATATATATATATATATATATATATATATATATATATATATATATATATATATATATATATATATATATATATATATATATATATATATATATATATATATATATATATATATATATATATATATGTATATATATATATGTATATGTATATATGTATATGTATATATATATAATATATATATATAAATATATGTATATATATATGTATATGTATATATATATATGTATATGTATATATGTATATGTATATATATATAATATATATATATAAATATATGCTTATATATATATATATATATATATATATTATATATCAGTATTGATTTAAATAAGAGTGTTCTAGATGATGTTATTGCTTATTCTACGCTTGGTACAATGGTATATTTTGTACGCAGATTATCGAAATTTTTAAATATTTAACGAATAGAAAAACGGAATCTCCTAAAATATAATCATTATTTCTGTATGAATACACATTTGGACAATCAATTACTCAAAAATATATAGCATTAATGATATATTTGAGAAGGATACAGTTGATGTTTCCACAGTGAGATGACTATTTGAGAACTTTAAATCAGGAAATATGAGCTTCGAAAATGACTGTCTCGCATGGTGAAGCAAAACCGCAGCCAGACAGTGGCTCATCTGACAGCCCAATACAATGCAGGGCCAAGTAAAATAGTATCGGAGCACACTGTTCAGCGGACACTGTTGGATATGGGGCTACGCAGCAAACGTCCCACTCGTGTGCCTTTGCTGACCAAGCGTCATCGCCAACTGCGCCTGCGCTGGACCCGGGAACATCGTGACTGGTCCATGGATCAGTGGGAGAGAGTTGCCTGGTCAGATGAATCACGGTTTTTCATTCATGACGCCGATGGCCTTGTCAGGATACAGTTGCTCCCAGGATACAGCTCCCAGGATACAGTTGCTCCCTCAATGTACAGTAGATCATACACAGGGCAATGGTGGCGGTATTATACTTTGGGAGACGTTCTCTTGGGCACCTCTGGAACCCGTGGTTATGGTAGAGCAAACCATGAATGCTACAGGGTATCTGAAGATCATTGCGGACCAGTTGCACCCTTACATGGCCTCTGTTTTTCCAGATGGAAATGGAATGTTCCAACAGGACAACGTCCCTTGTCACAAGGCTACAATTGTGTTGGAGTGGTTTCAGGAACATGATGCTGAGTTCCAGTTAATGTCCTGGCCGCCTAACTCACCGGATCTCAATCAGATAGAACACATTTGGGATGTCCTGGGACGGCAGCTCAGAGTTCAAAGACCACCAATTCGCAATATCTCGGATTTGCGTGACCGTTGCTTAAACATCTGGTATAATCTGTCTCCGGCATCTACCAAGGACTTGTGGCATCCATACCAAGGCGGGTTGAAGCTGTGTTGCGCGCCAAAGGTGGGCCAACTCGTTATTGACAGATGGTCATACTGTTTTGGCTCTTGAGTGTATATCTTAAAAACCTTGTAATCCAGACGCAAGTATTCAATTTTTTTGCTACTTTTTAAATGTGCATTGAAACATTTGTCAATACAGTCTTTTTTTAACTGAAGGTTAATATTTATAAAAATGATTAAAATAAGGCATGCAAAATTTCGAAAAAAAAAAAAATTTCAGCAATGCTCAAAAGAATGAAGAGTAGCTCAAATAATATGGATGCTTTTAAATCGAAAATTGGAGAATCTTACTGCTGTATTGCAAAATACAAATAATTTATGTAGCAGGTGTTATAACAATATTGAGTATATAGGTTGAATTATTATGTTTTGAATCATTTAATACCTTCATATCTTGGCTTGAGTAAATATTGATTTTGCTTTGTGGTGCAAAGATGACGATGTTTTTTTCCTTCGTCACTATCCTCAAGGTCTTTCCATTGCTTTCTTCGAGAAAGATTTCTGTGACGTCAAGGGCAAATCAAAACTGAAGATTTTTATAGTAGAACTATATTTACAAATTGAGTTCTGAGTATTTTTTTCTCCGGTTTTCCTCAAATCTTATGCCTCTGTTAAAACTTGTTTTAGATCAGGGGTGGCCAATCCAAATGATCTTGCGGACCACTTTGGAAATGCATCATAACTCCGCGGGCCGCATATAAAATTATATATTAGATTTAGATAACTAGAGACATTTTTTATATTCATATTACAACCTGTTATATTAGATGTTCCAAGATGTGCATGCATCATGAGTCCGCAGAACATAATTTAATTATTTTGTGAACTCATAAATAAAGCAGGCAATATTTGCCATTTATTCGCAAGAATATTATTTTAAAAATCAAGTTAATTTTTTCTCATAATTTCGACAGTTCATTTTTGAATTAATGTATACACATATAATGTATTTTTTTAATATATTGGTTTTCACTACTTTGGCCATTATAGAACAAATATATTTTGTAAAAGTGTGATAAATCTCGCGGCCGGAAAAAGTTTCAAGACTAGCCGTGGGTTGGCCACCCCTGTTTTTGATGATCGAGCACTTTTGTAGGATTTTTTCACAGATTACTATGAAGATATCTGGTGACAAAGGCATAAAATTGCAAATCAAATCTATAGTTGGAAATATTAAGCAATATTGGAAAAAAGGGGAAAACATTTTTAATTCTGTAAACTTACTATTTTGACTAAATTATGCATATATTTTAATCGGTTTCATACAAATTTTATGTCTTTATGAAAATCAGTTAAAACTAGTTTTAGATAATTGAGCCGTTTTGTATAAAAGTAATTACTTTTAGCATAATACGTGATGACTGATGCTGGACGTGTAAGTCCAATTAAAAAAAGACGAATTTCATTATATTTATATATATATATATATATATATTCTTTTTTCATAGTTACAAATTTTTATAATAATGAAGTAGTATAAGACTTTAAAAATTACGTGATAAATTATATTCATATAATTAACGTATATTTTTTATCGTTTTTTCCAAAATTTTTTAAATGATTAAAATGAAAACGATATGGTTATTAAAATGTAATCAAGAACAAAGTGTCAATTTGTAAAAATGTATTATTTGATTTTATTTTGCTGTCTTTTTTAATATATATATATATTTGCATTATATATTTTCAAACTAGAATGTTTCTACTTTCTAGGATAAGATAAGTAGATAAATTATAAACGCAACGGTAATTACTTTTATGAATAAAATTTAATCTCGCTGGAGTGTCGTAATGGATAGAACATTAAGTATGAAAATCAGTAAGGGATCTTGAACTATGTATATGAAAGCAACATAGCAGTATTTCATTATGCAGTCTACGTAACTCTGAATTTGGTATATTTTTACTGTTGTAATGACAAATGACCCTAGTTCAAAATATAGCCATTGTAAAACAACAACATAAAGAAGTGATAAAAATGTTAGTTAATCTAGAACGTATATTCCTTTTTTTTATATTACAATCGGAGAATAATATGGTACTGTAAAACTAGAATTTAAATATGTAAAATGCATAGAATTTTCTGACCATAATAGTTTTTTTTTTTTGTTAAGAATTTATTTTTCTTACAACTAATATAAATTCACCTCTCCCAAATTTTATGATAGTAATGCCAATATAATATTAAATTTTATAAATCATGAAAATTTTGGGGAAGTTAATAAATATGTTTTAAAACGTCCAAAATTTACCAAAATACCAATTCTTAAAAACGGAAATGTTTATAAGAATTATAATTAGATAGTCATAGATATAGTTTATAGTCATAGATATAAAAACAAGGAGCTTATTGCCACTTTATCATAAAAGAACTCTATCTTTATAATACTTTAGGTTAACTTTGGTGCATGTTTGTAAATCGGATTTGCTCACTCAGCTTTGTAAGCTCAGCTGATTTCTTGCCAATGCATTGTGCAGATGTGAGTTACTTTTGAATCATGCAATAGCCATTTTGTTTATGGCTGACGCAACACGTTTTTCAATGTCATATGTCATTTTAATATTAAAAAATGTTCTGTAAGTTTCTAGTACTTATGAAAGTATAATGTAGTTTAAACTGTTTAAATCAGTATGGTTAACCATGGGCCAAATTCCTTAATGTTGAAATTGTTCTTGTTATTATATTTAAGTTATAACTAGTTATAGATAAAAACTTTATTTATAGAAATTGTTCTAGATCAAAGTTACCTAAAATTCGTTAAAAAACATTTTAACACTTACTCGATAAAAGAAGGAACGATCTTTTCTAGGAAATGTGACATCTTATGTCCTTATTCGACATATGCAAATCATAAATTTGTTTTGGGAGTTATTAAGTACATTTTAAAACTTTCAAGAGTAATTAAAATGCCGATTTTTCAAACCGGAAGTTTTTATGAATCATTTAATATAATTTAGCTCAAATGTTTATATTTTTTTGTCTTTACAAACAAGATAGTCGTAGATGTCAAAATAAGGCTTTATTGCTACTTTATCGTAAAATAACTCTATCTTAATAATATATAATAGGTTAACTTTGGTGTATGTCTGTAAATCCAGTTTGCTCACTCAGCTTTGTAAGCTCAGCTGATTTCTTGCCAATGCTTGCATTGTACAATTGTGAGTCACTCCTCTTTTTGTATGATGCAATAGTCATTTTGTTTATGTCTGATGCAACCAATTTTTTCCATGAATTTTAATATTAAAAAATGTTCTGTAAATTTCTAGTACTTATGAAAGTATAATGTAGTTTAAACTGTTTAAATATATGATTAGGCTTGGGTAAAATGGATTAATGTTGAAATTGTTCTTGTTATATATTTAAGTTATAACTAGTTCCAGATAAAAATTTTATTTATAGCAATTGCTCTAGATTAAAGTTACTCATTCGTTAAAAATATTTTGTACTTACTCGACAAACGAATGAATGATCTTTTTCTGGAAATGTGACATCGTATGCTCTTATATCGAAATCATAAAACCTTTTGTGAAGTTATTAAGTATGTTTTAAAACTTCCAAAATTTATTAAAATACCAATTCTTAAAACAGGAAATATTTATGAATCTTTTCGTGTAATTTAATTCAATTGTTTATATTTAGTGTCTTTACAAACAAGATAGTCATAGATGCCGAAACAAGGACCTTACTGCCACTTTATCGTAAAAAAAAAACTCTATCTTTATAATATATTAGATTTACCTTAGTACATGTTCCAATTTGCTTACTCAGCTTTGTAAGCTCAACTGATTTTTTGCCAATACTTCTTGCATTGTATATATGTGAGTCTGAATGATGCAATAGCCATTTTGTTTATGTCTGATGCAACCAATTTTTCAATATAATTTTAATATTAAAAAAATGTTCTGTAAGTTTCTAATAATTAAGAAATTTACGATAAAAGTATAACGTTATTTAAGCAATTTTAAATCTATGGTTCAACATGGGTCAAGTGTATTAATGTTGAAATTGTTCTTAGTATGCATTTAAATTATAACTAGTTCCAGATAAAAAAATTTATTTATAGAAGTTGTTCTAGATCAAAGTTACCTAAAATTCGTTAAAAATATTTTAACACTTACACGATAAAAGAATAATGATCTTTTCTAGGAAATGGGACATCTTTTGCCATCATCTAATACATATATACAAATGGCTATGATGTTATGAAACATTCTAAATCAGTATAAATTAAATTAAAAAAAAAAAACTGAATCATTCACAAATTTTTAATTCATCAAATGTGAACATCTGAGATGATTATTTTTAATAAACAACTTAGTTTTCTATGATTTTAAAAAGAATATTATAAATTTTACATTTTAATTAATTTAAATAAATCATTCTTAATATTTTTCTTTTCACAAACTTGTTTTACCAGGGAGATTATGGAACAGGCCTTCATTTATTATAAAATTTTTAAGTGCATATATATATATATATATATATATATATATATATTGTAATTTTCTGCAGAGTTATAGTTTAACTAGTTAGTTGTATATTTTTCAGACCCCTTGTCAGTCATCCAAGTCATGGCTGCACATCTTGTAGCTTCTAAAGGGATGAATGTTGTTCTGCAGTGGATCCTATCTCATATAGGAATAGCTGGAAATGAATGGGCTGATAAATTAGCTAAAATGTGAACTGAAATTTCACAATCAAATAATGGTAAAAGTACCATTTTCATCAATTAAAATAATTATTAAAATGCTATGGGGAAAATTATGACATCAAATTATTAGAAGAAATTGAGAAAAAGAAGCGGAGGGACACGATTTGTTAAATGCCAGACTCCCCTAGATTCAACGCAGTAGCGGCCTTCCGCCTGAGACTGGACAGGATTGTCTTGCTGAACATCTACACAGTATTGGTATATATAATAGTCCTTTATGCAACTAGAACTCTGAGTTGTACAAAGATTATTTGTTAAGTAGTTCTTCCTTCATTGAAGAAATATTGGCGTGCTAGAGAGTTGATGCAATTGGTATCCATCAACTCATTTTCTTTTATATTTATGTAGTCACAGTTTTGTTGTAATTATTGTTATTGTTATGACTTAATTTTTTTGTTGTTGTTTTTTATTACATCTTTATGCTCCAATCTCATGCATCTGTGATGCGTGAAAGACAATGATATAAAATCAAGTGCTTTTGCAATAAAAATAATTTCTGCATAATATCACAATAGTTCGGAAAACATAGTTTTACTTTTGTGTGATTTATTATAAATTTGACCGAAATGTAACGTGTAATTTCTTAATTATATTTATTTAAAATGTTTCAAAAATATTTTATATAATAAAATGAAAATTAAACGTAATAAAGTAAAAAATTGACGAAATTTTTAGCTGTTATATAAAAAAGGACACTTTTAAATTGTTGACAATTGAAATGTAGGCAAGTTAAATAGTTAAACGTGAAATTTACCTGCCTAACAGATAATAAAAACCAAGCCTCTGAGTAATGTATTGAACCAAGTCGAAATAATTATCGCCATCTGATGACCAGAAATTTTTACGCTAAAATAAGTATTTGGCGGTTAAATAGTATAGCTTATATAAGTTCGATAATGATTGTCTGGACTACTAACAACTTCATTAAGATACTGAGGAGACGAGGCTGAGCAATTATTCTAATATGAAAAGTGTTATGAAACTATCTGGTATTCACATTGCTGATCAGAGATAATACTATTTTAAATTACAAGCATATTTCATAGAGGCATTACAGGCATAATTCTATTATCCTTATTAATAATCAATTATTATCAATTATCTCGAATTTGGTTAGATGACACTGAAAAGTTTTCTCAATCCAACTCATGGATTCCTCGAACTGAGCCTTTGATCCTGTGGCTATGATTCCATGATTTAAATTATTGTTTTCCTTTGTTTGTATTTATAAAGATGCTGAAGTTCAAGAGTATTTTAAGGGAATCATTAGAATAAAAGTACAGTTTTAGGTTTGATTGCGTAACAAGAAAAATAACTTGCCGTAAAAAGATCTCCTTATATTTTTTAAAGATTATTTTATAAAAGACTATTTTATATATTTTTCACATTCAATGGTTGTATATTGAAATGAGCTTTTCAGGATTTTATATCTAATTTACTGATTTTATTTTATAGAATTTGTTAAATATACAATAGTTACAGTAATAGAGCCAAAAATTATATAGAATCATTGTTTATTCCCAATGTTGTATGATTTTTATGATTTCTGAGATCAATTCTAAAGAATTGCTAAAACTGTTGTTTGAAATTGTAAAGAATTATTGAAAGTTAGTTGATTAAAAAGTTTACCTAATTTTAATTTTTAACACTTTTTAAAATTATTTAGTGACTATTAAATAAATATTGATTACATTCGATAAATTTCCTTTTTTATTTTTGCAGTTTTGAGTGATTTTTAGATTCAATTTCCGTAAATGACTTTTTTTTCTTTGACTTTAAATTCTCCTTTCACCAAATAATTTCCTTTTGTAAAATCAAATGAATAATACTGATACTAAGACATCTAGTTTTTACTAAATAAAAATGAAAAGTTATAAAATTGCTTAAATTGTATACAAAAATTCAATAACATGTTCATTCAAAAAATATGTTCATTACTATTAATGTGGAAATTTTTTTCTGTAGTACACAAGCAGTGCTGATATAACTTATAAGAACAGGTTTAACAATAGACAATAAATGTAAAATAGTTCTAGAGGTCAACCAAAAGATGCCTTCCATTGATAAATAGATCTATTGGAAGGTTACAAAACTTAGGCACTAATGCGTCGAAAAATATGCTGTACAAAACAAACATCTTAATCTTTTTTTGTGTATTATGTAACCCTATATGTTTTGATTTTTGCTGCGTCATACTTCCTTCCAAAACATTTGAGACATCTGCTATTTAAAAAAAAAAAAAAAAAAACACAAACGTGTTTTATTTCAAAACAAAATAAATATAAAAACTTACACTATTAAAAAGTAATAGATTTTTTAGATGATACGAAAGTAGTGTGACAGAAAAAGTAGTGAATTTTATTCATTTGAGAGTTCTGTATTTTTATAGGAAGAGTAATGAACTAAAATGGATTAATTGCACTAATATTACACTGATTTAAATGAGCTTCAATGTGGAAGAAATGGTAATAAATTTTTATTATTATATATTCTTATATTAATAATCAGCAAATAGTAATTGAACATAATTTTTAAAAATACTGTGGTTGGTTTGAATTATATCGAAAACATTATTGTTATGAAATCATGATATAAAATTTTAAACACACCAAAAAAATAAATATTAAGGAGTCTATAGATCTGATTGTTGATGATATGAACGAGTTATTCTCGATATATTTCAAAATTATTCCAGCAATATGAATGATTCTAAGAAATGCTGAATGATTCTAAAAATGATGAAATGAAATGATTCCAAGAAATGATGAAATGAAATGATTCTAAGAAATGAATGGAGATATGCTTGAAAAATAAACACATAGATTATTAATTTTATGAGCGAGACGATGAGTGTTTTCATATGAGAATATAATTCTATGAAAATGCAATAAAATATTTAAAGGAGATGATGTATTTCTTAATGTATTAATATTAATTTTATAAAGAATTCCAGATTCATCTACCTCTTTTATGTGATTGAACAGTGATTTGAAACAATCTTTTATATCTATCCACATTTCAGAACCATGTTCTGTCTCAATCATTTAAGAATTGTGCTCTATTCCAGTCATTAATTAGTGCTTCTCATAGTACACGATACTTTCATATAAGTACTCTAATAAATATATATATATAAGTAAGTAAACTCGCTACTAAATATATAAAAAGTAAAATCTAATGAGTTAGCTTAAAATCTTAAAACTATACATGCTATGAACTGTTTAAAATAATTTCATCTCTAATGCAAAAAATTTTACGTCTTCAATTAAAAATATATTTTTTAACTTTAAATCAAACTTAATTTTCAGTGTAATTATTTTATATTTAAAAGTATTTCTCAAAAAGGTTTAATAGCCACATAATTTTAAATACTTTTTATTCACACATACTGGATTATTTATTGTTCCATGAAAACAAATTTATTGTTTATAATATAGAATTTCTTTAATAAAAAAAAGCAAGAGGATTGCCTTTTGCTTTTTAAAGCAAGAGGTACTAAATTTTAAGACTATAAAAGACTATTAAGACTGTTTTGTTTTTTTTTCACAATATATGAAAGTTTTTCAAACTCCTCCATCTAGCCATTTATTTAATAACAATCTAACATATTGCTCAACTATTTTAAGATAATCAAATGACATACGCTGTTATTTTATCAGGATATTATCATGGATAGCAAATAACTACTAATAATAGCTTTGATCCTGTTCAAATTTTTAATTCTGTTTTAAAATATATGAGTGAAATCTGTAATGAAGTTGGCACCCTGTTTTTTCCACAATATACAACTTCTGAAAGTTTGTCACACTCCACCATGTAGACATTTATTTAATAATAATCTAACATACTACTCAACGATTTTTTAAAGATAATCGAATGATATTCGCTGTTATTTTATTATCAAATTGTCATAGCTGGTAATAACTACAAATAATAGATTTTAGTTCTGTTTAAAATTTTATTTCTGTTTTAAAATGCATGAGTGAAATCTGTAATATTTTGCACTTGCTTTTTTCCATAATATATAACTTCTAAAACACCTGAACTGAAACTAAATTCCTCCATCGTATCCATATACTAAATTTTAAGACTGTAAAAGACTGTTTTGTTTTTTTTTTCCAATAAATGAAAGTTTTCCCCAAACTCCTCCATGTAGCCATTTCTTTAATAATAATCTAACATATTGTCCAACTATTTTAGGACAATCAAATGATATCCGCTGTTATTTTTTTCAGGATATTATCATGCATAGCAATAACTACAAATAATAGCTTTGATCCTGTTAAATTTTATAATTCTGTTTGAAATGTATGAGTGAAATCTGTAATAGTTGGCACTTGTTATTCCCACAATATGGGCCAACTTCAGAAAGTTTGCAAACTTCTCCGTTTAGCCATTTATTTAATAATAATCTAATTTATTGCTGAACGATTTTAAGATATTTATTGCTAATAATTTAGAAATTTTAATCTAAAAATAGCAAGAGATAATATCTATCCATAATAAATTATAAGACTATTTTGATTGTTTTGCTTTTTCTGCAATATATGACTTCAGAAAGCTAAACTATTCCATCTAGCCATTTATTTAGTTATAATCTTAAATTTATTGCTGAAAGATTTTAAGAAATGGAATGGTACATCCGCTGTTATTTTATTTGGAAATCGTCAAAGACTAGCAATAACTACAAATAAATTTTTGGTCCTGTTTAAATTTATTCTTATTTCAAAATGTATGACTGAAATCTGTAATATTTTGCAGTAAATTAAAAACAAATCCCATTGGCATTTTTAAAATAGGAACTAAGACGTTAGAGTTGATATTTTATACTTTTTTAAAAAATGAAATAAGTATTATATCAGTTATTTATTTGAAATATAATAATTAATGTTAATTTTGTAATTTTTTTTGCATAATAATTAATATTAATTCTGTAAGAATGAAATATGTAATGAATAATTAATTTTGCAAATTAGAATTGAATGTTTGCATAATAAATCAGCAATTGCATCATACGCTGCATAACAGAAACAACAAACAGATGATTTATCAACAGTCATTGAAAAAAAGAGGCTTGGGTCCCTGGCCAGATAAGCATATCTAGCTGGAAGAGTGAGAAGGTGGGCTCTACGTCACGTGTTGAAAATTCAAAATAATCCTGCTGTAATCTTTCACATATTATGAAATTAATGTTTAATCTCTGTATACATGATTAGTTTTTAACGGAAAACACTTAATAGTTGCTTAATGCAGGGTCCAAAAATGCATCATATAATTATTAAAGTATCATAATATATTTCATCATGGTCTCATGATATACTTCTCTCACAAGGTTAAAAGTAATTTGTGCACATAGAAAAAGCATATATCTAAGAGCAATTACTTGTATTTCTGTTTACAACGAATTAATTTAATTCTGTAGACATTGCAATTGTATGGAAATCAATTTTTCATGGGTACGTTAAATTCAAAACTTTCAGCATTTATATTAGCATATTTGTTTAAATTGGTATCTATGCAGATTAATATAAAATTATTTTTAGATAAATAATTGCATTTTTAGTTGTCTCTGTTTTATTATTTCATGTGTGCGTCTTTGGTTTTGTTTATGTACAGATGAAGATGATTGTTGGCATGAGTAAGTAAGCGAATTTGAAATAACTGTTGTTGCAAGGAAGATGTAAGGAGTAACTGTTGTAAATGATTAGACGTAATGGTGAATTTCAGATAGCTGTTGTTGTTGTAATGAAAAATAACAGTATGATTAAGTAATGAATTTATATTAACCGTTGCCGTTCTGTAATGAAATAGATTTTCAATCTTTGGAACTTTCGTTTTGAAACTGTAAAGTTATTTTTTTCTAAATGTGCATTCGATATTCAAAAATTTACACTAGCTTCCACAATCACCTTTTCATATCGAATATCTTTACATACCAGAGGAAGTACACATTTAAATATGAAACAGTAAATAAGAATCAAAAGAAAAGCCCAACTCTATTGCCTTAGTAACTGAGAGAAAAAAAAGCCAAATATAATAATTTAAAAATTAACTTAATTCTTTTTGCAAATAGTTTTTATTAATTTTCCTTTTTACATTTCTTTTATATTAAAAATTAAATTTTTCAAAATTGAAAAAAAGTCTAACGGAAAATCAGCAAAATTATAAAAGTTGGCTACATTAAAGTTTAAAGATAGAAAGATTGCATGAAAAATGTAAAAAGTGAATTGATTTATAGTTAATTTTATTCGAAATAGGAATCAATAATTTAAAAAAATAGTAAATATGTGTGTTTTTTAAGAATTAAAAATACTGTCTTTTAAGGAGTATATATAATGGGAAACTCAAATACTCTTTCATTTGAAATAAGAGAAATATTTCTTAATTTATGTAAGGAGTTATAAAATTGAAGATCTAATGTCTGCTGTTTGAGGGAAATTGGCATTTTACCTCGAAATAGCTCTTTTTCAGTACAGAATAGAGAAAGCAAATGGATGCATTCTTTAATTATATTACATGGGATCTGCCATCTTACTCAAGAAATTTTGTGTTTGTTTATAAGAAGCAGT